>VXBP01001305.1:273377-293223 GCA_013400115.1 Rhinopomastus cyanomelas | reverse complement strand
TCTTGGTCTGGTGGTCTATAGTAGACCCCTACAGTCCACTAGTCAGACCACCATGACTTTTGGAATATAATAGAGAGGGGTTTAGCAACCTCCTCTGCCAGTTCTCTCAGTACCCATGGGTGTATCCCGTTGGGTCTCATGGACTTGAACACAGGTTCTTCAGGTGATCAAGAACCTGATCTTCACATATGATGGGCATTTCTTCCCTGCAGTCCCTGCTGTTATTTTCCATGACTCCAGGAGTGTGGCTGGATAAAGCAAGCAATACACTTTTATTGCTTAAATATTACCCAATTCCTCCCTCGCTGCTCTAGAAAGTGCCAGCAACCACTCAGTTTAATGTCAAATTTGCACTTGTGTCCCACACTTTTGTGTAACTGAGATGAAAAGAACTCTGTGGAAAGCAAAACAGAATAAATCTGTGCTGGATATTTCAGCATGCTGAGCAGCTGCTCCTTAAAACACAGATCAGAACTTGTTCTTTGGGGAAAGTACCCAGTGATAGTTTTCCAGAAGCACAAGCAATATGTTTACTAATCTCCCCTGGCTAGCAGCAGTATGTTTAGCTTCCATATGCCCAGAGGCCACTAGTCCTGTGCCAACCTACAGTTGCAGCAGTTCAAGCATAATAATTTTGACTTTAAATGACATCAGTTCCTCTGCTTTAATACAGTTGCAGCTGTACACTTCAGCTCTACAAGGAATGAAAAAGAACTGATGTCATCACTATCTACATACTTCTAGCTTGTGGTGCAATACAGTCCTGATAAGAGACTAAAGAAGAGACCAGATTCTAAATCCATCTAAATATGAGGCCTGCAGCAATCACACCTGTAATGTACCATTAGCTTCTGCTGGATTCCAGTGACATTTCAGAAGACCTTTGTGTATCTGACAGCCTTTTGTAATGACTAGTGACTCTAAAAGATGTAAGCACCAGCAAAAAAATACTAAAATGCATTTAAGATAAGATTTTTCCAGTACTTTTCAGCTCCTTGCCTTTTTCTAGCAATGTCATTGGACTTGCTTTTACTTAGAATGCTGTATTTATGTGGATATAAACACATAAACAATGCATAAACATGCACCATATATTCAACAGTGCACACATACCCCTTCCCTCACACACTAAACCATCAGTCATAGTTCTGGATTTGCACTGGGCATCCATGGCAAGAAACCAACAATGAGGAGAAGCTGGGGTTGCTGTGTGTGGGACACGAACAATTCCAGCCAGCTCCAACAGACCCACTGCAGGGTGCAGCTGAGCCCCTCCACCTAGATAGGGGCACCTCTGGGAAAACTTATTTAAGAAATAGAAGAAAAATCTGTACAGGACAGTGTGAAAGAGCAGAGAGAACACCAAGGTCAGAGGAGGAAGAGGGATGGAGCAGATAACTGCTGAAGGGCTGCATCTCCTGGAGGGCCCTTGCTTGAGAAGAAAAGGGTGAGGGTTTTGTTTCTTTGCTCTCTAATACCTGAATCAGTAATTCAATATATACATCTTAACTGGCAATGAATTAATTTTCCCCAAGCTGTTGTGCCTTGACCCACGAGTATTCTTTCTATTATGCCTTCTACTTTCTGTCTTTGTCCTGCTGAGAGTGAAGCAACTGAGATCGTTGCTGGATGGGTTCTGGCTACTAGCTGGGACCAACCTACCATGCAATTTTGTGTTAACATTCATACACATATTTTTTAAATTTTGGCCAGAATTTTGTGGGATTCATGGGAGTACATTAGAATAATTTGGCTAACATAAATACTATCCTAGAAGAGCAATCAGAACAATAAAAATATATTACCTTTTTTGTACGTGTGATAGGAGAAGGGGCAATGGGTGTCAGCTGCAACATAGGAGGTTCTATAAAAGTATCAGAAGGAACTTCTTCACAGTGAGAGTGATGGAGCACTGGAACGGGCTGCCCAGGGTGGTTGTGGAGTCTTCTCTAGAGACATTTAAAACCCTCCTGGATATGTTCCTGTGCAACTTGGTCTAGGTGATCTTTCTGTGTCAGGGGGATTGGACTGGATGATCTTTCCAGGTCCCTTCCAGTCCGTAATGATTCTATGATTCTGTGATGTGTGTTATTGGTTTTGCAATGTTTCAAATTAAGAAATTAGTATGAACTCACCAGACAGATTTCTGAATTTATTTAATCCTAGCCAAGCCCCTCCAGCCACACCATGCCCTTTCGCTCCTTTCCTCAGCTGCAGTGAACATACAGAATCTTATGTCCTGAATGCCTGGATTTTGTTCAGTATTGCTTGGAGTAGTGCTGTAGTTTGGAATTTGGTGGGGTTTTTAGCCTGAGGGATTGAGAGGTGCTATGGCAACTCTTGATAAACATCTTGGAATTTCAAACTCTCCTCACTTTCACTTGTGGCAAATCAGGCCTCTGCCAAGAGGGCATACCCTGTTTCCACAAGCACAATGAACAACAAACACTGGCTAGAAGAGAACTGGCAGAAAGAGTGCTAGATGCCTGTCCCATTCAAGTCATCCCAACAAGTTCTCCCCTCTTCCGAGACAACTATGAAACTTCACTGGCCAGTCAGCACCTATATGTGCTTGCACGCTCAGGGAAGAGAACTGATACTGGATTACATAGTGAAAGTGGGTAAAAGAGAAAAAGAAATACATGTTAGTGAGGCTGCAGAGGGCAAAACTGTTTTGGTGACATAGGGTGTAGAACAGAAATCCACAGGAAAGCAGCCTTTGTTAATCCCCTGCTTACAGAACAAGGTGTTTTTTTTATTTGAACAAACATCTCTCTACTCAATAAACATTTCAAGATGACACAAACGAAGCACAGAGAAGTCATCTGGGTAAAGCTATTAAGAACTTGCTTTCTAGAGGTGAAGGTTGTCTATGTGTGTTTAAGCATCATTTATGTCTTATTTTGTCTGCTGGTAAATTTTGTTCTGTATTATAGTGAGAGAAATATTTAAAACCAAGACCATAGCCCTTGTGATATCACAGATGTGCCATAAACTGTCACTGGGAAATGTAAGCATGCTATTTTTGACATCTGAACATTTTACACTTTTCACTATTAATGGGAAAAACAGCTGGTAACTAGACAGAAATCTGAAAGGTCCCAAGGGTTCTTTACAACTTGACAAGGAGATCCTTCTGTGGAGAAGACAACTTGTTTGAGCAAAGATATTGGTAGCTTCTTGAGTTACCCTTTAACTGGCGCATTTTAGGGTAATGGTTCTGATAAATGCTCAGTCCTACTTTTTTTGAGAGAAAATAAGTATTGTCCTCTCACATACTTACAAAAATCAGATTCTCTAGCCTGTAGCCCACTGTAGTGTGGAGAAACGTTTAATTTCAAGCAGATCTTTTATATGGAAATCTTCAAAATGAAAGAAAGCAGCCCACACAGTGAATAATCACTGCTTGTGAGTTTCTTCTGTGGGTTATTAAGATTAAAATGATGAGATTACTGTGTGCTCAGAACAATTGTTCATTTAACTATGCAGAAATTGTTTTAAAGGCACAAATAGTCTTGTTGGTGAATCAAACATTTTGCATAAAAATGTCATTAGAAAGACACCCTGGTGTGGTGTTATGGGATAATAATTTCAGTAATGTAAGTGTGAACTCCGTTATACAGAACATAAAAGTTTGTTATACTGTAGAGTCCACAGAAAACAAGTCTTGCAAGTCACTTGCATATTGTTGCCTCTTTATTGGTGGAGAAATATTATAGCTAGAGGTAGGTACTAAATAATCCTGTTAGCTCTGCCCCATTGTCTCGTGCACTTCATACTTGAACTGAAAATATCTTGAAATAGAAATTTATTCAGTAGCATTAGAAAACTTCCAAATCAATGCGTTTCTTCAAGCATAAGCTAACTTGTTCATATGTACTTCAGATTTAATAGTACACTAACAAACCAAAAATGGGATGTAGACCCTTTATAGTTCCTGTATTTGTAATGAAAGTTCTTGGAACAACTGAAACGGTTCTCTTAAATGCACTGCATTTTGTGGTCTGATTTTTTTTGTGAGCTGTATTGATCAAAACTATTCTAGTAGCACAAATGGAACAACAGAGTAATAGCCAAGCTCCTTCATGCAACCAAATAATAGCATGGAGTAGTAAATGGAAAGCAAGACAAAGAGGACCACAGAGATCACATAAAATGTGGTGTTGCAGATCATTAAATCCACTGCAGATAACCAGTGGCATATGAACAAAATTAAAACAGACAGTCTGAAGCTGCAAGCTGTGAAACATAAATTTGTATCTCACTAATGTTTCCCTAATGGATAGACTCAAAGCATGTTGGGGACTTATTTTTAAATAATGTTATTTCACTGCTAACTGACCTTCCTGTCCAGTTCACTTTACTTAAGGAGTTGAAGGTGTGGTGCTTAGAAGATAGGATTTTTAGAGAAAAGATAATAATTGCAAAGCTGATTTGAAAGCCAGAATGAGAGCAAGACTTGGTTTTGTTTTGCTTTAAAGAAGTAATATGATAAACAACTTCCTAAAATAGAAGCACAGAAGAACAATTCTATTTAAAAGCAATTCTCATAGCATACTACATCCTCAAGTTTGGAGTTAGCTGCATCTGAGTCTTGTGATCCTGTGTTGCCTCAGCTCATAGAACATGGGACTCTGAATTCCTTTGGTCATGGGCTCGAGCCCCATGTAGGACATCTTGAGACAGTGCTGTAGGCTTACCCTGCCCCAGCAGGGGGGGTGGACTTAGATCATCTTTGGAGGTCCCTTCCAACCTCTAACATTCTGTGATTCTAGAGAGTTTAATAGGGTTTGGGGCAAATGCAGGAATCCACCCACAAAGAGCTTATTCAAAGTCACAACCCAAACACTAGATTAATAATATTTATAAAATTACAGAATGATAGAATCATTTAGGTTGGAAAAGATTTCTAAGTTCATTGACTCCAAACATTAACCTGGCTTTGCCACCACCACACTAAACCCATGTCCTTAAACATCACATCTATACATTTTTAAACACCTTGAGGATGCCCCACTTCCCTGCTTCACAGCCCTTTCAGTCAAGAATTTTGCTGTAATGCCCCGTATAAACATATCCTGACACAACTTGCAGTGAGGGATCCACAACTGTAAGATATATTCAAGATGTGGCTTCACCAGTGCTGACTGCAGAGTAATGATCTTTCCTCACAGCCATTCTATTTCTGGCACATCAGGATGCTATCTGACCTCTTGGTTGTATTGCACCATAAATAATGCATCGGTTAATTGCACAAAACAAAACTATAGCACAGATATTTGCTCAACCTAAGTGTTGTGCCAGTAAAGTCAAGGATTGGGGCACTGGTAAAAATAGTTCATGATCTTAATCAAGCACAAATAATAATAATTAGATTTTGAGTAATTGTTAATATGATTATTACTTCCACTTTGCTTTATAGTAGCTCTTGTTTCCTTCAGATGAAGTGCAGATCCTTAAAAAAACTTATTTGTAAGACCCCTGGACACCTGCAGTACTACAANTGGAACTGGATGATCCTGTGGTCCCTTCCAACCCTGACTGACTGTGTGACTTGGTCTGGGTGATCCTGCTGTGTCAGGGGGATTGGACTAGATGACCTTTTGAGGTCCCTTCCAATCCCTAATGATTCTATGATTCTATATTGTCAGTGTGTTCTGCATAGAAAGGCTGTTTGGGTGCCAGCCTTTCTAGGTCAGCTGGCTTCAGTAGTGGAGCAAGGTTAGAACCATATTTAATTTATTAGCACTGAAATTGCTTCACAGCTTGGTAGTACATCACTGCTGTAATTTAGCCATCAGTAGCTCTGGGCCTGGGGATGTAAATCGCTTCCAAGAAAGCTTTTCAGCTGTAAACAATCATGTGAACAGATAGTATTACTTTGGGCCAGGCAAGTAATATTGTTCAGAAATGGCTTATTTATTTTTTTTAAATTTATTTTGCTTTGCAATAATCTAGAAAAGTCATTACAGACTGTAAGAGCTTAAAGTACGTAGGTTTGTGCTGCAGGTCTCCTTGTAGGCTAGTTAACCTATTGGCAGGTTGCTTTTGTCTCTAGACTTCATCTTAAAGCTCTGAATGTCAATTCACACAGCATGAAGAACAGTTTCCTACCACAGCAAATTATTTGTCCTTCACTATGATCTGATTGAATCATAATTATTGTTCTGTGGACACAAGGAAGAGATAAAGACTTTGTGGACCTGCTATACAGACATTTCAGATATTTGGTTTGTGCTAAACCCTAGGTGAATGAATAAGAAGGTGAAAAAAATACCTAAACTAGGGAGACAGCAGTCCTAAAGGATGAGGGAAAAATGGGATTTCCCACCTTTGCAACAGTATGAGAGTGGTGCCCACTGAGGCTTCAGACACCTGATGGCTCCAACGTGTGAGTCCTCTGGTTCTCTACTACAATACTACCACAGAACATATGTTCTGGGAGAGCAGCTGAAGCTTCCTTCTTATATAGAATCTAGCTGCAGGGCTAAAGAAGAAAAGTACTGGGAGACTACAGCAAAGCTGGGTCAAGTATGACCCAAATGCTCCCTGGTAAGTTCATGCTTGTTCTGTCTTCCTAGTCTCCCAATGAAAGCTTCTGCTTCTGTCTATTTTCTTGGCCACACAGTCTAATTATTTTAGCAGGTGAACAGAAACATCTCAATAGAAAATATTCGGTAGAGAAGAAGACTGGACTTTACCAGAAAAGAAATTGTAGGGAAGTGAACGCTTCGTTTCTTCTCCCACATTACAAGCGCTATAACAACAGGCAATGGCCACAACATATACTAGGGGAAGTTTAGGTTAAACAGTAGGAAAAGCTTAATTGCAAGGGTTAACAGGCATTGGAATAGACTACCCAGAGAGTCAGTTTACTCACCATACCTGGACATATTTAGTTGTCATGTAGATGTGGAGCTTAAAGCCATGGTCTAGCATTGGGCTTGGTAGACGTAATGGCTGGACTTTATGTTCTTAAAGGTGTCTTCCAACCTAAATGATTCTATGCTTCTATAAATTCATATCCCAGATATATCTCCTTTTTCATATGGCCTCTGTATCTCACTGTGAAATTGCTGTTAAATAAGGCAATGTCTGCTTTCCCCATTAAAGAAGAACAAATGGGAAAATATTTTCACAAGAGTGACCTACTGATTACTAATCTGAAATGTAAGTTCCAAGTCCATTTTCTGGAATTATTATTTTCTGCCAAAATTGATTTGGACAAAAAGCATAGTAATCACCTAATGTGTGGTTAGCAATTTTCCATCTCATTACACAATCCTTGTATCTTATTAGCCAGTTAAATGACTACCTGTTAAACGAAAAGACTTGTACAATGCAAACGATTTTTTGATCCATCAAACCAAAACAAATAGAGAACTCCAGGAAAGTCTTTACAACACTGTACCACACTACAGAATGCAAAAGTGGGATTTATAATAATAATGGGATTTATAATAATAATAAATGGGATTTATCAGAGTAATGCAACAGCTAAACTAATAGGAAAAATTGTGACAGAATAATAATTACTTTTTAGGATATCACACAAGATGAAATATGTATATATGTATTTTTACTGGGAATGAAATGAAAGGGAACCAATATTAGAATGAAGTGGTAAGGAAAAAACCTCAGAAAACAGTATTTTAGAATGACTGAAAAAGAGTGGATTTGCTTACACATCAGAGTCACTCGGTAAACAGTTTGTTAAAGTGAACCTCACTTCTTCCAAATGTGCTTGAATGTAGTTGGCAATTTCTGTATTATACTGAGGGACCTTGCATGGACCTAGCAAGTCAATCCTTTTCCCTCTGTGGAGGTGTCTAAGGATATACCTGCACACATTGATGACTGCAGTCACACAGCTGACTCTAATGTTAACTGCTTTAGCTGCCAGAGAGACTTTAGACTCCTCAGTTCCACAGCTGGATGTATCTTGGAGTCAGTCTAATAAGCTATCCTATTGCACTGCAGTGACATCTTGATTCAGATCTTCCAGCTCTTTGAAAGCACTTCTGCTTCAGGAAGAACAGCCTTACAGTTATGAGACTGAGCTATAACCTGTCATCTCTGAACGCTTGTTCCTTACTCCTATCCAGCAGAAAGGGACTTCATATAAACACATTTTTCAACTAAGATGAGGCAATAACTTCTCCAACCTGAATGGCAACTGGCACATTGGTTTTCTTCATCTGTGTTGCCCTCAGCTGAAACAGTGTCTCACCTCTCAGAAGAGAATCTAAGCTTACATACTGTCCATTTTCTTAACTTATTGCATTTTACCCACACTCCAGCTCTAAATTATCTGCAGTATTTGCAATGTGAGTGGTGGAATGCTGAGCCTTATGCATAGGATCAGTGAGAAAGTAATAAGACCATGACCTAAAAACAGTTGGACTTCATGCTCAAATCTTCTTAGCAGCTAAACAGCACTTCCAGAGGTTTTCCTGGAAGGAGAATCACACAGACTTCATTCCCTGTGACTGTTAGTGCTGCAAAGTGTGTACACACACTGGGGATAGCAAAGCAATGATGCCTTTGTTTAGGCAAATACAGATTTTTGACAAAATGCAAAGTATTTATTTACTATTTGTTACTCAAAGATGAAAAGAACACTAAGTTTGACTGCCCTCAATGTCAAGTTGATGCATACAACAAATAATATGAAAAACCCACATTCTTTTGAGCTATATTTATGTGTTCTAGGTCTCCAAATCCTTCACTCCTGAATGTTCTTTGGTTGCCATTTATTTGTTGACCACAATTGTAGTGCCATGCATGAAAATGCTGGAAATAACAAATACATAGGATGTGGGTAATCTTGAAACCAAAACTGTAACCCTTTTAGCAGGAGAAAAATTATAATACAACCAAAAAAAATTAAAGCTAGTATCTTTATTTAAAGCAAAACTAAAAAAGATGACCCTGTGCCACAATTAGAAGTAAGTATTATAGATGTCAGAAGCCTTCAAAAGTGCATTTTCCTATGAACATGTGTAGTTATTAGCATCCTTTTGTAGATAGATTCTTCTTTTTGAAGAATTGTTAGAAAGACAGAAACAATACAAGCTTTGTGGGAAGCTTTTCTTACTCTGTTTCTTTCTACTTCCTTACAATTTTATTACTGAAATAGAACTTTTTTTTTGTCTGAATGAAATACAGTACATTGAAGCCTTGTTTTTGGAGTTGAGTGAATTTTTACTGCCTTGCAGTAAATCTCAAGGAGCAAGTGTAGTTGAGTAAAGTAAAAGAAATTTTTAAGAACAAAAGATGAGCCTAGCTTTTTAATACAAAACTTTATCTTGATTAAGGAATAAGAATACCCACTGCTGTGTATTGTACTGTATATTGTGCATCTTTGTTATCCACAGGCTGATGTGAAACATTACAAGGTGGAACTCAAATGACTGGGTAATGAAAAGAAGATGCATTAAGACAATAAAATAAAGTAAAAAAAGTTAATAATGCATGAATTTACATTCTAATCTCCATAGATTAAATATTCCTATACAGAAGTCTTCAGCATGTTCACATTAAGGATTCAAATAATTTAGCTACATGATTAATTCTACTCATATTTATTAAAGCAATATGAACCGTATGCTTAGCATACTTAACTGATCTGAAGGCCTTTGTCAGGACTGTGGGTCTCTCTATCAACCAGGAAGACCTTTGTGTTTATGCAGGGGTAATCCTTAGCTAGAACATTAGAACATGGCTCCAAACACCAAGCATGCTATAATGTTAGGATGAAAAATAACAGACTGAATAAAAAATTGCATCACTTTGGTTCTGTTCATCATCTCTTTTTTACATTGTTCTCTAATACTAATACCATTGCTCTATGCTGAGCTGTTTCTGACACAAACCTGAAGAGCAGCTCTCGTAGGATGATAAAATATTTGATTTGTCTTCACAATAGCTATTTGTTTGTATAAAGAAGGTTAATTGTCTTGATAAAGCATTGCTCCATTAATGTTACATGACATCAGCATGACTTGTATACATACTTCCTTTGCCCCAAAAGGGAGTGATGTAGTTGCATCATTTGCAAACCCTATTCATTCTGTGTCATGTTATAGAGACTACTCTTAAAATGGGACATATTTTCTGAGAAGAGGAAATGCCTGAATTTATAGTAGTTTTTGCTTCTTTTGCTGAAATAGTTGCCAGCTGAATCAAGGGTTGCAAGGGCTCAGTCTGCCCTCTTGTCCCTAGCCAGAGGGGAATGACCACTTTGACACATCTTCCCCTCTCCTTCCTCACTGACCAAAGTCTCTGCCTGGCCATATCTTTCTTTCTTTACTCCCTTCTAAAATAAAAGGGAGCTCTGAAAGCAAAAGAAATGGTGAACAAAAAGCCCACCTTGCCTAACAAATTCCCTTTCTTAAATATGTTAATTGCAGAGGCACTGATGAGTTTATATTCGACAGATCTGAGCCAAAGCTAGAGTGCTTCTTGAAGCTTCTTACAGAGGCCACACCAGCAGGCAAAAGTCAAAGGCTTTGGTTACTGAAGAAGTCATGACTGGAGTTGATCAACATGTGTTGAACCAATACAAGTTTTGCATTGCTCGTTCATGAGTGTGTTTTGTCAAACAGTCTTATCTTTTCCAAAAGCTTTATCAAGTTCTAGCAATTACTATAATATCCATATGCTCAAATAACAATATAAATTAAAAAAAAATTTCTTTTAGACAATGAAATGGTATTTTGCAAAAGAAAAATTGCTTAGAGGGACACTGTGCATTATGCAAGCAATATCCTCCTAGTGTGTGCATTACATACACCAGAAAATAGTTATGTTGCTGGAATAGCTGATTTCTTGTCAGTGTAGAAGGGTCCAAGAAACAACTTTGGCTGTACTAAAACAGGCAAACTCTCCCATGCCCTGTGGCTGCACAGCACTGTGCTTTTATTTTACACCTGGAGCTCTTTGTAATAAATTTCTCTCTGTCTCAGACTGAGGTTTGTAAACCAGGTCCTCAACTCCACACCTTTTACTTTATAAGCTTCCTGCATAGGAGTTTCTGTGGAAGAAGAAACATATCAGGGGACTGCTGCTATGTATATGCAGGCAACACAGGAAACATTATCTAAATTAATTGCTGTGAGAAAAGTATGAACAAAATAACTCCACGTCACTTGCACTTCAATAGATGACCAAGTTACCTCTCCTTTGTTACTGGACAGGGCAATAGATACGTGATAAACTGATGTAGTTGTACCTCTGGACTTACTTAAAAGCATGAGGCTTTGAGCATTTGTGTGGACTACTCGTGCCTGAGGCTGTCACCCAGGCTGAGCGAAGTGATCTATACCAACAAAATCATTCCACCTTATTACAAGACAATTACTGCCAAAACTGTCAAACAAAGGCAACGTCATTCTTCTGGATGATCTGCCACTTCAAGCTTTTTGTTTGAAAGTAACCAAAGTTTTAAAAGGCAAAATGGCATAGTGTTGTTCACTAGAGACTCAATTAAAATTAAATTAATGTTTAATTATGTGTGGCTTTGGAATAGAACAGATACAACTATTTCTAAAAAAAATGTATCTTCTCTAAGTGGCAAAGTTAATTAGAGTCTGTTTTTGTTACCTCTTCAGGCTATTTTTAAATTAACAATCAACAATTCTCTTCAGAACCCCTTTTCCAGTTCTAAGAGTAGTATATTTAATCAAGTGTCAGATCTTCTTTTTTTTCCCCTTTCTGTTTGAATAATTTTCCAATTAAGAATTTAGTTTCATATTTACAGAACATAATTACAAACCAAGAATGCCTGTTGAAACTTATCAAATTGGGTACAAAATAGTGTCATGAGCAGCATGAACAGACTGCCCAGGGAGGTTGTGGAGTCTCCATCTCTGGACACATTTAAAACCCACCTGGACATGTTCCAGTACGACTTGATCTAGGTGATCCTGCTGTGGCAGGGGGATTGGACCAGATGATGTTTCGCTAATGTTCTATGATTCTGTGAATACATGTCAAGAGTTTAATATTTTAATAGGACACAGGATGCTTTTTGTGACATTTAACTTGCACTGGCAGCATGTCTAGCCAATGTATAACAAATAGAGAATTCATCTAAGCCTGCTAAGAGAACAAATTCTTTGCATGCCAAAGACTGATGTAACTGTGACTCTGATCTGCTCCTACCACATAACCTCTTGTGCTCCCACACATACTTCTAGATATCTTGCCTGCTGTAATTGTTTATTTTACGAAAGGGCCATACAATGCCAAGACCTATGAAACTCAGAGAATATGTTTGGAGACTGTAGAGGCATCGCTAATCCCTAATCAACACGACACAACATGCAAAAATTCCTGTAAGTAAAGTTGTCCATATGGTGATTCCATGCTGTGTGAGGCTAAACAAACTGGGCAGAAGTGAGACTATTGCCTTACAAGAATGTTGTACCAAAATATGCCTTATTCTAACACTTCCTACTCTACAGTCAGAGCAATAAATAGCAGTTAATTCAACTCAAAATAATAAACCATAACTTTTCTGGTCTTTGAAATAAGGATCTATAATTTCTGATAAAGTTTTTTTTTTTTTTCAGTTTCCCTTCAAGATTTTATAGTAAAAAGGAACTGTTTATTAAAAAGAAACTGGATATCATATTAAGGTTCTCACAGAACAAACAATTTACGTGGAAAACACCATTTAAAGCTATACAAAGAAATAAAAATAATTCATTTTTATCTTGTTCTTAAAGTGAGAATGTTTCCTACGTGGAACAAAACAAAAGCAAATTTATTGCAATGGGAGTTTTCAATGTATTCAATGGTTCTTGGGTCTAACTGTTTTTACAATATCCACGTTTTTCACCTTGACGCTAATATTGGCAGAAAAAATATTACTGCTGCTCTCAGAAGTTAGAAAAAAGAGACAAATGAAATAATAGACACTTGACTGAAGATATTTTTAAATAGCATTCATCCTTGTGCAATCTACTCAGAGGCTGAAACGACACAAATCAAAACTCAGTCTTGCAGTACAAATTTGGAAAGTATAAAATATTAAAATTTAGAATGGCCATTATTTAAGAAGACTTTTCCTTAAGAAGACTTTTTCTTAAGAAGACATTTGCTTAAACTACAGTGATTTTATTATTCTTCCTGTGCAAATAAAACTACACTTTCTATCATTTATATCTGATAGTTGCTTAGGTTATATACTTAGAAAGGTAATGATAAATAAAGGACAGTCACTGAGCCACAGAAGCCTTCCAGCTCTTCAGACAAGAATGTACAGTGAGATGCTCAATAACAAAACTCTTTATCATATTCAGTGAAATCTGTATGAGATATTTTTTAATCAAAACAAAAGACTCAGTTGAGTAGGAAGGAAATTAAGAAGCAAAAGATACAGTTTGTCATGAGTGGTTTTATTAATGCTTTTATTACATCTCATTCCTATTAAATACTTGTGGTTAAATGGAAGGTGAAAAACACATTTCCCTGCTTTTGCCTGAAATTTTAATCATGGTTTCCTTTATGCAGAGATAACCGTACGTTTCTCTAGGGTCTTTCCTTAAAAATTTTTGAATGACTTTTTGCCTTTCAGTCAGCACAAGTTTGTGACAGGCAGGTCCTGCTTGGCAAACATGATCTTCTTCTATCACCTGCTTAGCGAACAAGGGAAAGGTTATGGATATTGTCTACCTGGACTTCTTTAAATGTCTTGACACAATTTTCCTCTGCGCTCTACTGAAAACACAGGATGTTCATGTCTCGGGTGGGCCTATACTTTGCTGAACAAAAGACTGGCCAAACTGCTGTGACCAAATTGTGGTGAAAATGGAGTTAAACCCAAGTGACATCTGGTCACAAGTTGTGTTCCCTTGGGTCCAGCACTTGGGTCACAACAACCCAATGCAACACTATGAGCTTGGACATGAGTGGTTGAACCACTGCCAATTGGAAGAGGGCAAGAATAGACAAAACTTAGATGATGCTGTGCTAACATTATCTGGTGGACATACTGTAATTCATTCTAAAAACTGCATATTACACATGTCACTTGATAGTGGCTTTTGAGACTTTATTTTTTCACATCATACATGAGAAACCTCATGGAAACTTTTAAGGGCTTAGAATGTTTTTAAGGGCTTAAAACTTTTAAAATTTGAAATAAATTTCAAGAGAAATTTATTGAAATTTGACAAGACACTTTTACCTCATTTCAGGTACATCTGGAGTTTCTTTAATCTGAAGTGAAAAATTTTGGTGAGTAGCTTCATTACAACAAAACCAGACAAATTTTATGTACAAGAAGTGGATGGCATACAAACAACCATAACATTTGTTATGTGTATGCCTTACCCCACATATTCTGATAGAATATTTTTTTCAAGACTTTTTGTGGGGGTGAAAGGAGCAGCAGTACAAAAATGTAAAGATTAAAATAGAGTTTTAGGCAATGCTTAGATATTTTATTTAGAAAGTCAAGAAACAGTCTGTTCACAGCAGGGAGATGACTTCTGTTTTACACATAAATACAGCCTTTTTGCTGTACTTTTAGATGAATACTCTCTCTATTAGGCAGAAACCCCAGAAGATTAGTAGGTATAGATTCTAGCAACTAGACTGGTGGAGTGTTAATGATTAGTTACTTACTACTCTGATAAAAAACATTTTCTCTAGGATTAGTGACTTAGGTAAATATCCATCTTTTATTCTTTTTAAGGTGTTACTGAAATTATAAAACCAGACTGCAGGAGAACTGCAAATGTAGTGGGGTTTTCCTGTTGTAATTACATGTTGTATTTCTCTAGCAAACAGTCGTAGATAACTGCTGCATTTGTACTTTTACAGGTGGGCTGAAAATGAAATATAGAGTACTATTGCTGAGGAAGGTATAACAAAGTCCATGAACAATAAATTACTGTGTTTGCTTCAAGCATGTAAAAAGCAATGCTTTTTCCAATAACTTTGTTCATTTGGCATTTTTCTTGTGCACAAAAACCATTTTTGCAGAGTCAAAAGGATAGTCATCAATCTGTTAGACAAAACCTGTGTGTATTTGCTATCATGACTGTTATTTTCCAAAGAACAGAAGAGTTGGTCTCATATAGGAAGAAGAAAAGGTTTTCTTGCTTTCTTATTTATTTTTGCACAATATGTGCTGTAGTTTTTGACTCTCCAGTTCACTGCCAGATTCCTGTTTGGAAAATGAGGAATGGCTTGCCACTTCTGCAGCTTGAACTTGCTTCCTCAGCAAGTTCTCAAGCATCTCCCAGCAGAATCCTATTACCAGAGGTCACTAAAGTTGCTGCTTTTGACAGTATGTGTTAAAACAGAGAGTCATAACCATTGCAGCCATAATTTTCATTAACATTACTCACAACCTGTTAATGCCAAGAGTAATTCAAGCCCAAACCTTTTTATTACTCTCCTCCTCTTAACTACTTCCTTCATTTTCCTGCCAGTTTGTTTATCTCCAAGGTTCTTTTGAAATACTGACCTGCTAAATTAGAAAAGCAAATGCAAATAGTTTTTTTTAACTTCAAAATCCTTGTTGGCAGTCTTCTCACTGTGTTATGAAGTAACTTCTGCATTGAAAGAGCATCTTAATGTAATATTACTCTGTTCATTCTTTTTTATCACAAGCAAAGCTTTCTTTGCCATAAACTCCAGAAATGTATCTCATTAGTTGTCAATGTGATTCCTTCCTCTGCAGTTTAATGAATGATGTCTGAATGGTTTTGTGAGCTTTTCTTCCTCGTCCTCAAAACATATTGCTTTAAACACTGAAAAAAATAGTGTTATGTATATTAGTATTTTCCTCCAAATTGCATGAAAAAGTCTTGTTTTGCTATGTGTATTTATAGTGATCAGGAAAGGCAATGGGAAGTCTCTTACCTCGAAAGAGTGTTCATCAGGCCTTTTGCTCATTGGCAGCAGCTAGTTTTAGTTCCTCACTGTGTGAGACTCCCAGTTGTCACTGAAGGCATCTACATGGACTGCCTCACTAGCTGCACTTCCCCTCTAGAGCAGTCCTCTTCTGGGAAGTTGGGGCAGAAGGCAGCGTGGAAAATTGGAGCAGGGCTGTGAATCATCCTGGTATGGAAGGTTTGCTTAGGTGGGTAAGAGAGGACAAAGAGAAGACACTTTACGCACTACGAATTTACTGCAGAAAATTTGATAAGGTGACAAGACATATAAATACATTAATGCAGACCTGTGGCCTAAAGAATACATTGATATCTCTCTAAACACTTTGGTGAGGTTCCATGAGAAAGTGTTACTGAGGTGGACTTTTTCTGGCAGATCAATGCATGAGTATGAATAAATATATATCTCTCTGCACCTGCCTATGTAGAAATATTAAAAAAAATATATATAATTGGACTTGAAGTTCAATGAGAGACTTGATTTAAGTCCCTGGGGTAAGACAGCAAAGAGTTTATGATTAGTGGGCACACAATGCCCCTCAGCAATAGTGAACAACCAAATCCCAATTCAAAATAGAAAGTACAAAATTGAATTACAAAATATAAATTGTTGTCAGTTAGACTTCAAAGTGCCTTTTACTGATAACCTCTTGCCTTTGCATGATAATATTTCATTATCTTGTTTCCATTACAGTAAAATTGCATTCACAAGTACTTCCTACACTAGAAAAATCAAATAATCCTTGAGATAAAAGCAGACTGCTCGATTCAAGTCTAACAGCTATTTGGTACCTGAAAGTTTTTACTACAAATAATTTTATTTTAAAATGAAGTGATTTTTTTTTCTCTACTATATTTCTGCTACAGCCACAAACAATCTGCATGTTGTTTTTGGCCACAGAATATTCCACTCTTTATTCACAACTTCAGACTTCATCAGGTACATTAATTTTCTGATGATGGGTTTTATAAATTACAGATTACAACATAGTGTAACTTTTGATCAGAAGGGATTGTAGCAATTAAGAGCTGATATTTCGACCTCACTATAGCATTAAATTTCCTGTGGCACAAAAATATGTATTGGCAGCACAAAAGGCAAGGATAAACACTTGGTCTTTTTGCCATCACTATTTAACAATTATAGTCACTGAACCCATCTCATTCCATTTCTGTAAATATGACACTGTATGACCTACCTTGACCAATGCATTTTGCAGACTGGAGCCATCTATTAAACTTGTGAAATCATTTTGCCAATAGAGCTTGTAAAAAAGCCGGTAAGTTAAGAACAGTTCTCCTATGGACTGTCTTAACATTTCTTATCACGACTAATATAAGCAATTGTCTCAGTTCAACTCTTCAAGGAATGATAACTGAACAGAAACTTTATTTTATACTTATATTTTTGTCCTGGGTTAAAAACAACAGAAATAAAGGCAGCCAGGTCTTGAGGGGGCATCTTGGAAAGAATTTACCAGGCAATGAAAGCAGTTTGGGGAAACAAAAGGGTTTATTAAATCCACAGCTAAGAACAGAAAGAAGAATAAGCCCAAGCAAACAAAACCAAACAAAGCAGAAATTCTGTCGAAATGTCATTACACATATTCTGAGAAAAAATGGGCAAAGAATTCTGTAAGCAGTCTTTGGCTTTCGGCTGGCTCCCCTGGGGCAAGGTGTACACAAACGCACATGCTGCAGCAAAGGGTTGCACCAGCCCTACAACACTTCATCAAACCCCAATTTCCTGACATTCTGCCAAAGTTTTAAGGGTTGTGAGTCTTTTTCAACTTCTCACATGGACAGTTCCATCAGCTGAACAAAGCAAACCTCACTCAGAGTTCCATTCTCCTGATTACTCAAGCATTCCCAGTTTTTCCAGCAGCAAGCTATGACAAACAGTTTTTTCTTCTGCTGTTCAGTGGATCAAAGATGGCAGCAGCTGCATGGCTACCACACGGCAAGAACACAATGGTGACAGCTGCATGGCAAAGTCAGTAGGGACCTCTCCCTCCTCCTCCGGGCTTTTGAAGCTTCTCTTCTTTAAGATTAGCTCATCATTCTGGTGTTCCCAGGCTTGTGGTGCTCAGTGTAGCTGCTCACCTCACTATGCCGGGAAGGGCTTTCTCTCAGCACCGTTCCATAGCTCTAGCCATACACAAAACACATTACCATTGTGCTCAGTTGTAGCCAGAGCTGGCTTCAGGCAGGCAGGACTGGAACTGCTCTTGTTCTATTTCCTGTGTTCCAGCCCTGGCACGGGTGAGCAGGGCTGGAACCAGCTGAGCCAGGCCCGGGCTGAGGCTAACTGCCCCACAACGATCCAGGAGGAAGAGAAAATGAAACAGTTCTCAATTTTCCCCTGCCCCCTCTTGGCTTCTGTTTGCCTGGAAGGGGCATGGCTTGGCTTCCTTTTTCAGCCCCTCTCCCCACTTTAGAAGTCTTCCCTCCAGAATCTTCAGTTTGAGCCTGCAGGAGCTAGGGTGGACCATTACAGAAAAGAATACCTAAGCTTACAGATGTTAATGACTCAGCCTTCCTGAGCAGCAGCAGACATTCTCTTGGGTGAGGATTTATTTCTGTCTCCTCTACAGTCTAAAACATAACAGATATTATTTTGGGAATAAAAGAGGAAATGCAGTAATAAAGCCTTATTTTTGTAACCCAGGACAATTTTACACATTACTGTCTGGAGTTTACATGCAAAACACGTTTAATATTTGCCAGACTTACTGTGTTACTAAAAAACATGTGAGGGACATGGTGGGGATACAAATCTTGCAGTCACTTACTGGAAATGTCAAATGCAGAGTATGCCAAGTACAATAAAACATGGCAGCCTATCCTTTTTAGGTTTCTATTCTAGATGCTCTGCCTCTACATAGGAGCAGTAGCTCAAACTAATAAAAAACCATTCTATCTACAGAATTAGCTTAACCATTCAGTAATTAAACATAACTAACCAACGTGAGTGCCACCATCTCTGTTGCCTAAAACTGCTCAAACAATCTTTTTCCATGTTACTCTACATTTTAAAAAGTCTCCTATTAGTCTTTCACAGACTCAAAACTTTTTGAAAGCAGACTTTTTGATTAGTATTCAGATGATATGGCTTTTGTAGGATGCTACTGGCCATCATCTAGCTTCATTTAGACTCATTATTGGAGAGATATTATTTCTTAAAAAAAATAAATTGTGGATCACAAAAGGATTCTAATAATTAAAACAGTTTCCAACAGAACATCATGCCTATTCTCTGCTAAAAATGATCTTCCTATTATTAAGTACAAGCTATTCTGTCATTCTAATCTAGAATTAATTTGTGCAATGTTTCTATTATTTATAATTTTCTGTGTCATCAGCTGCTCAGCAGATTAACAATACTTCTTTCCTTCCTGAGAATAATTATAATGGAAGAGCTTTTGTATTAATCAGACTTTTAAATGAGATTATTAATACTTACATCTCATTACATCTGTTGAATCATAATTTAGTTTTTAATTACTACATGCATTTTTGTGTTTTGTGTATCTGTATACGTACATGCTGATTATTGGAATCTTTCATTTTGTTGAGGCTAGGAATAATTCATTTTAAACAAAAACCTAGTTGTTGTGCCATTGTTTTCTGTGGAAATAACCTATTATAGACATTCTGATATTTTGGCTATTAATCAGAGATCACTTTAATTGCTGTTCTCTAAACTTAACATTTTAGAACCCAATTCAAAACCCATTGAAATCAATGAACACACTCCCACAAATTTCAATGGCTGTTATATGAGATCATTAACGTTTATTACTATGTGTCTTTATTTCTTAAGAAAAAGGTCTTCAAATTCTATTGGGTAAGGAAAAAAACAAGTTTGCAGATAACACAAAGCTGGGGGCAGATGTGGCTGAGTTGGAGGGCAGAAGGGCTCTGCAGCGGGACCT
>VXBP01001305.1:183561-272994 GCA_013400115.1 Rhinopomastus cyanomelas | reverse complement strand
CAGGTTGGACTTGATGATCTATGAGGTCTCTTCCAACCTTGATAATACTGTGATACTGTGATTAATGTACTACCTGGTAAGTAATCTTACAAAATTCTTTGAAGTACTGTCTGCTGGAGCTAAACAGTCCTGTAGGTAATTTAGTCTAAAGTAAAACACAACCTTGAAGTGAATGGAAAGCAAAATGACTAATTAATCTGGTAATATCAGAACTAGTGTATGGATCAAATAACTGTCATATGAGGTTATAGACAATGATATGAATTAAGTGGTTGCTGTGATTTAAAATTCTTATTTTTATGCAAAATGGAAATAAATTAACAAGCAGAGTTATTGGTCTAATAACCAATACTACTAGTACTACTACTAGTACTAACCAGTTTATAGAGTGAAGGCAGTGAGGTTCTGACTTAAAGTCTTTGGATATAACTGTTTAATGCTTCTGATGAAGAGTTACTTAGGTATTTACAACATCTAAGAACTTCAGGACCTTTCTAGCATTCACTAGGAGTAAGAGTTTTATAATCCTGTGTCTTCATCGATTCATAGAATCATTACGGATTGGAAGGGACCTCAAAAGATCATCTAGTCCAATCCCCCTGACACAGCAGGATCACCTAGACCAAGTCACACAGGAATACATCCAGGTGGGTCTTAAATGTCTCCAGTGAAGGAGACTCCACAACTCCCCTGGAGTTCCAGTGCTCTGTCACCCTCACTGGGAAGAAGTTCCTTCTGATATTTACATGGAACCTCCTATGTTCCAGCTCACACCCATTGCCCCTCGTCCTATCACTAGATGACACTGAGAAAAGCCTGGCTCCATCCACCTAAACAATTTCTGTCTTTGCCAGCTGCATGCCAAATCTGAACTTCCCAATTACAATTCTGCAACTGGCTTGACTGCTCTCTTTAAATTAATGCCCAGTTTCATGATATCTTTTCATGAGATAATTGGTGGCTTCATCAGTACTTTAGTATGGAGACAAAATATCAATTGGCAGAAATGCTGATGATATTGGAGTCTTTTAAGCTTTTAGTTGATAAAGAAAGGTGATCCTGCAAATCTCACTTATGCATGGCCTCATTTATTCTTACCAAATTTCCCTGTTACAGACCTTCTCCATATGGTTTTCTGGCCTGAGAATAGAGAGTTCAGTAAGTGCGAGCTCTGTAATTTTTCCGTTAATTGACAGGAAGGCTTATTTTTACCTGCAAGAAAATACAGATGTATTCATCTTCATAAAGGGGAAAAGAAGCACCCCAGTCTATCAGTCACCCTAAGAAGCTACACCCCACAATCTGACAGTCCTGTCACACACCAAGTCTTTTGGACTTGATTGCTAGCACTGACATCAAACAGGAGCTCCAGCTGTGTTCACCTGCAACTGCTGCCATTCACTTGCAGCTCCACTGCTCCTGTGCTTTGCTCTGCATCACAAAACAGGACACTTGTGCCTGATATGCTGAGGCAAACAACGACTGAGGAAACTTGTTGAGTCTGTCTACATGGCGCTCTGCAAAAGCCTGATAGCAACTATTACTTTTCTCTGCCTTGAGTGAACAGTACTACTGTTGCTGAGCCAGAACTAGTATGTGAAACACAAACTCTATTACCTAAATATTACACAGAATTATCTCACATCTGTCTAAAAACAGCACTGGGAATTAAGGTTTTGAGGATTAAGATCTTACATTGTCTCTAGGAAACCCAGCTGATTGAAGACATTTCTCCCCAAATATTAGTTGTGTGTGTAGCAGCCCTATGCAAAAAACTTGCATTGCATTGTACTCCCAAAGAGCAAATTCCCCAGTAGAGACTACACAATGGTAGAAAGATTGCCTTATAGCAACCTTCTTGAAGAAAGGAAATTTATAATTTTTTTAAAAAATTTGGTTATTAAAATACTATTTTTTGGCTTTCAGTTTAGTTCATCAGGCAGAAAAAGCACATTAAAGACAAATGACAAGACATATTTTCTGGCTAGCGTAGCTTCTTTTCTCATGCTAGGACTTATAAATTAGTTTAAGCTGAAAACAGATGGCGAAAATTGTGTGGTTGCTATTTAGAGTGAGACATTTAAAAATAATTTCAGTTATTGTCTACCTGGTGACTTTTGTCTCTTTTGTCTCTTCTGGGTTATGTTCTACAGTGTTTGCGAACACATAACTGGATTTCCCAGATGAAGCAAATGAAATGTAAAATGCAAGTAAGTGGATCATAAACTTGATGAAGCCATAATGAAGCATAGCTGGTTTTTTTCTTTCCAAATGGAAGGTAATTAGAAGGACTTTTCTCATTTTAGAGTATATCACTTCTTACCATGCTATGGAGTTGAACAAGTATTATCCCCATACTGATTGGATGCTGTTTTCCTTTATAAATCTATCCAAAAAGGTTAGATTTGGGCTTTCTGGGATTACTTTATGAGATTACTTAGATTAGCTGTCTTTCTTCCTCAATGAATACCTGTAGTATCTTTAAATCTCAGATACAAGAATGTTTGTAGGGAGAGAAAGATAATTTCTATGAGACATTTTTGAAGATTCTCAAGAAAAAAGATGCAAAAAGTAGTAGGAGTTACAAGAAAACCCTCTTAAATCCCATCTATCCCTTGCTGTTTTTGTGTTTTAGGGTCTCAGGTTGTCTATTTATGGCAGAATTTCTCACATCATGATGTCATTTGGCAGTTCTACAGGAGAGAAGGTGAGATTTATCTCCACACCATAGCCATTGAAAGACACGGTGGGTGGTTTTCAGACACCATTTTACAGTGTTAGTCGCCAGGTGGAGTCAGTTGTTGTATCCTTCAAGACTTTAGGTGTGATGACTCTTGTGCTTTGAACTCTATAGGGCACCTCACTCCACTACCTTGGAGTAGATGCAAATGCAAGTCTTTTGCACAACTAAAAGTACAAAGGCCAATGCTCATCTAAGTCTCTACTAATATTTCAGCACTTCTAATCTGAATCACTGTAAGACCCAGCAAATTAGTAGTGCCCTGCAGGTGTACCTCCATGCAATGCTACTGCAGGAGACACCTGTTTTTGACTTCCTGTCATGAATCAGATCTGCAACTTGTGAGATATCCATGTCAGTACTGACTGAAGTTCTCTGAGTATACACAGGAACATGAGTTCTGGTGCATCAGTATATGGTCCTTCCAGGTCAGTATGTTTAGGCAGGTACTGAATGAGGGAAGCTTTTGCTTAAAAAAAGGCAGATCTCCTGCCACTGGAAGTCCTCACAAAAGGCTAAGCAAAAGACACAAGTATGTCATCTTTTACAGACTAGGCTGAATTGTATCTTCTAAGTGCATGATCTAGGTAATCTTCAGTTTTGTACTATTTTCTCTGAAGCTTTCATAACATCTAATCACCATTGAGGCTCAAAGCCTACAAAGATGAAAGCTATGACAAAATGTTATTCTTATTTTCTTAATGGGAAAACTGTTTTAGGAAAAAACACTCTTTGAGAGTATCACAAAAATAATAGTTGAACATTGGTCTTTAATTCCTTCTTCTGTATAATCCAGTAACATATTATTGTTCAAATTGGGGAGGAGAAAAAAGGGGAAAGACAAAGAAAAAGCAAAACATTTCCCAACATAAGACCTGCTCATGCAAGCATCTTACAACGCTTTACTTTCTGAGGATAAGATCCAAGGAAGAAGCATCAAAAGATACATCATAGGCCACGCTACCTTCCAGAAGCTACTAGATTACTTGACTGTCTCTTGGGATCCTGAGAATTAACTCTTGACTGGCTCTTTGAAGAAATAAAATATGAACTCCTTACCCACTTGATGCTGTAACTAAATTTCCTCTTAAAGCATATTATAGTTCTCTGTGTCACTTTCTAATTATACATCATAAATGCCAGATGTTCTGGGTGTACAAAGTGGCACTGATGTGGGGATAGGAGTAACATCGTTTCAGTGACTTTAATTGTGCATTCCTACACTGACAACAATGCTGGGGATAGTGTGGGTGCTTTAAATCAAACCTGTTTGGCACTGGAATACTGTAGTGTAAAAGTTACCATTAGGGGAGTTTTCACTAAAGTTGTGGATGTAATTTTGTACTTGAGCACGTGTCTGTGTTTATGATACAGAGCACTTAAAAGAGCAGCAGCCAATGTTTGTGTTTTACCACTCACAAGCCATTGACTGCACCAAAACTTAAAAGATCAAGCTGTATTTATGACGAGTTGGTTGGTTGGTTGATTGTTTTCAAGTTCTAGCCATACTTTTTTGCTTCATCACTTGGACTAGAGAGCCTAAAAAGATTCTGTTGAGGTGACTGTCTTCATTGATGTCATTACTACTGAAAGAAACTCCTGCAGGAAGTGAAGTGGGCCCCTCCGTGTAGCAGACATGCCAGTGCTTCGGGTACTAGATCTCCTAAACAGACATGCTTATCCTTGCTTCAGTTTGTACTAATGACATTGCTACCGCCGTGCCAAACAATACCTTAATTTTCATTCCTGTCTTTTCTTATCTCACTTCTTTCAGCCTGTGGAAATACCTGCAGAAGTTTGGATTAAAGATTGTCTTTGATGGTAAGGACTACTCTTTTCCTCATGTGTGCATACATGGCTCAGCATCAGGAAATATTAATTAAATATTAATAGATGCACACAGTTGTAACTACAACACAAGTAACAACAACCCGCTGAGTTTTCTACTAAGCTTACTGTAGGAGACACATTTCTGTTACTTCTTTTTTTTCCCTGATACCCTTAGAGTAATAATTCGTCTTATTTGAGGGAACAGTTGGGGCAACATCATTTTTGTTGGCGGGTTTTTTTCTGGGAGAAAGAATTTTCAGAATTTAGGTTTATACTCTAGTAGATAAAGCATAGCCACATTCAGACTAACTCAAGTTACCTCTTGTTTAGACTGAAGATATGAAAATTCAACACCAAAGATGTAGAGAAGTGCCTGTTAAGAACCACAAAACCTTACTGCTGTTGAACTGGTTAGTTTCATAATATAACCTGTTTGTCCTTTGATAGTACGTGATATTTTTTAAAGAAAGAGGCAAATAGCTTGGACAGGGACATTAAGAATGGAAAACTCATGGCTTACAGTTTGTTAAGGCTGGCTTTTGATAGCTCTAGAGAAGGCATGGGTATTTATTCACAGATCTGTACTTCCAGTTAATATTGAGTTTGTAGTCAGTGATGTAGCAATAAAATGAATTTGCTTCTCAAGTAAAAAGACAGAATAAATGCTCAGATTCTCCAGCAAAGCTATAATGCATCTGTACTTTCTAAAGAAGGAAGCTTAAAGAAATGAGATAGGATTATACAAAGGATAGTAATTAAGATTCACTAATCTGTCCTGTAGAACCATTAAAGATTCCCAGCAAAATACCATCTATTTGTTTTAAAGTGGAAGAAAGCAATTGCTGCTCCTTTGTGTGGGCAGTTTCAGGGCTGAAGCCTATGTATGTATTTACTACATTTATAATATGTTCACGTTTACAAGACTTTTGCTGGTTATGTCATCAGAGAATTATTGAAGCTTGAAAAGATCTCTGAGATCATCAAGTCCAGCCTATGACCTAGCACCACCAGACTGGCTAGACTATGGTATTAAGTGCCACAGCCAGTCTGTCCTTAGACACCCTGAGGGATGGCAACTCCACCACTTCCCTGGGCAGTCCATTCCAATGTCTGATCACCCTTTCCATGAGGAAGGATTTCCTAACATCCAACTTAACCCTCCCCTGGTACAGCTTCAGGACCTGCCTCTCGTCCTGTTGCTAGTTGCTTGGGAACCAGTCCCAAGTGTTCTGTGATTCTGTGAAATGAGGCCAACTCCCACCTGACTACAGCTTTAGTTCAGGTGGTTGTAGAGAGTGACGAGGTCTGCCCTGAGTCTCCTCTTCTCCAGGCTAAACAATCCCAGCTCTGTCAGCCTCTTCTCATCTATTAACTTCAAAATTATTTGCAGGCCTAAAATACCCATTCACATGTCCATCATTAATATGGCTGCATTGAAGTGACACAAAGAACATTGTCAAGACCGTATATAGAGTTCAGATGTTCTGCAGTGGGAAAACGGTTAAAAGCTTAACAGTCCAGGAGGCAACTCTCTACAGATCTCAGTTCTTTATCCTCCCTTCTCCACACTAAACCCTCCTTTTCCTCTAAAACATTTATTTTTTGAAACTTTGTTTTTGTTAAAGATTTGGGGATTGTTTAGGGGTGTTGTTTTTGTCTATTTATTATTTCTTTTGTCTTTTAAGGGGTGATTTTGTAGAACGCAAATTACTGGGCTCTGGAGAGCTCAGTACTGGAGAGCTTTTATTGACAATTTTCAGTGTTTAAAGGAGTGATGGGAACAGGACACATGTTCAGCAGAACCTGTTGTGACAGGAAAAGGGGTAAGAGTTTTAAACTAAAAAAGAGTTGTAGTAGATGCAAGGAAGAAATTGTTTGCAAGCAAGTAGTGAAATATTGGAATAGGTTGCCCAGAAAGGTGATAGATGACCCATCTCTGGAAACATTGACGGTCAGGTAGGACAGGGCTCTGAGCAATCTGATTTAGTTGAAGATGTCCTTAATTATTGCAAGAGCCTTGGACTAGATGACTGTTGAATGTCTCTTCCAACCTAAGGTATTCTATGATTCTGCTAGTAGTTAATAGAAAGGCACTGAAAGTTTTAAGTTCCTTCCCTGTTTGACTGTAGTTACTCAGGAAAGCTAGTGGTTGCATTTGAAATTTTCCCCTTGTATGAGGTGTGTTATGGTAGTGGCCAGATACGACTATATTAAAATGTCAAAGGAGGGAGTATGGCACCAAGACAATGTTTGTACCATAGTGACAGATTTGATGAGATGGTACCTGAATGATGAAAAACTACTGTTAAAAAATCACTAATTTAAAACTCCACATTGATTTTAAATAAAACTCACCTTGACTTACATCTTGGGTAAAACATAAGGCTTGAGGAGATTTTAAATAAGTTTGTCAACTACTGAATGTTTTATTTTTAAGTGAAACATCTCAAGTACAAAATCCTTCGATAGAAAATACAGAAATGTGGTTGACAGAGCAAGACAAGCAGAATGTGAAGGAGCTGAGAGCTAAAGATTGTCAGGCAACATAAATGTGACAAGTGTTGTGCTGACCTGACTTGTTAATGACAACTAGAAAACAGTGTATGCACTCAGCTGACAGAAATAAGAGGAAAGAATCTCCATGAGAAACTCAACACAAGAGATACCCTGAATCAAACATGACTCATAATAGTCTTATTGTGAGAACAATAGTGAAGGCTGCAGAAAGCCTTTAACTTCAGGACATCCTCAGATGACTTACTTACACGTCTTTCAGATCATCTGAAAGAGAAATGTTGCATTGAAATAAAAAATTTCCTTGCTGCATATGAAATAACTATCTTTAACAACAGCTTATATTTTATCTGCTGTTTTTGTGCTTTAAATCCACTTCTGTTCTAAGAGTAGTTTGTACTTTGTGAATAGGGACTTCCCTGTAAACCTCTTGAGTTATTAAAACCTACCCTCAATATTACTGAAACTGTGCCTTTGTTTTCATTATTCTTCTGTGCAAAGTCTTGATTGAAAATCTTTTGTGAAGGAAGAAAAGGATTTGAATATAAATTGGAAAGTAGAATAAACATGCATACAGCTATATTTTCTCCTATCTCCTGAGAAAATGATGTCTCAAGCTGGCCAATACTTTTGTTGGGGGTGTTTTGAAATTTTAAGTAGTAAGTTTACCAGCTAAGTAGCCTATGAGGACAGTCCGAGGGAGTAAGTTGGGATTTTACAGCCCTAAGAAAAGAAGGCTACAGGAACACCTTATTGTGGTGTTTTAGCATCTAAACAGGGCCTACAAGAAAGCTGGGGGGCAATACTTTACAGAGGCTAGTAGTGATAGGTTGAGGGGTATGGCTTTAAACTGAATGAGAGCAGATTTAGATTAGATATATAAGAAAGAAGTTCTTCACTGTGCATGTAGTGACACAGTGGAACAGCCCGAGGAAGTTGTGGGTATCACATCCTAGATATGTTCAAGGCCAGTTTGGGTATGGCTTTGAGTAACCTGATCTAGAGGGAGAGATGCCTGTCCACGGCAGGTGAGTTGGAACTAGGTCTTCTTCAAGGTTCCTTCAAGCCCAAACCTCTCTATGACTCTGTAGAGTGACATAAAATTTCTAGAGGGTAAGAATGATCTGATGAACTGATGATTTTATGCTAAGGCCATTGTTTATGGTGGACCGAAAGGTGACCAAAGCCTACGAAGGTCAAAGGAAATTGTTGGACTTTCCATATGTGAGCAATTATATAGGAAATCTTTTATTTATTTATTTTTAAATAGGATTAAGGGCTATATAGTACTGAGAACTACATGTTATGACACGGCATGATAGGTAGGAATCAAATAAAAGTGCTGCATGGGAGAATCAGGTGTGCAATTCATAAAAATGTAAAGTCAGTCTTCTTATTGTCTTATTCCCCTTAAAAATTTAACCTTGTTTTTCTAAGAAGCATTCTTCACCTAAGGATCTTCATTACAGTTTTGAGGCACAGTATTAATGAACCATGATAAAGCAGAGAAGTTAGGTGTTATGAAAAGTATAAATCTATAAAAATTTTCTGAAGGTAGTGAAAACAACTTAAACCCACTCAAACAGATAATGTTTTCACATTTTTGTTGCTGTTCTAAAACTGAAAGCAATCAATCTTATTTGCAATGTAGGCTTGACCTTGCTTATGTGTACTGTAGCAGACCACACTTGTGTAACAGTCTGTCTTTCAGACCTCCAAAGCTATCAGAACAGTGCAGGTAAGACTGTTGATCTGAGAACAGTGCCTGAAAATGTAATATTTTTTTCCAGTTACTTTGTTTCCACAGACAGACAAACTCTCTGTTGGTGATCCAATTAATGAATTCTTTTTAAGTAGAATTTTTAAAAAAGAAGAACTATCCTTGAGTATCTTGATAAGGGGGAAATATGATGATTTCATTTTGCTGTCACTTTCTGTCATTAGAAATAGTACTTATTTTGGTTATTTTGAACTAACCTTAATTGTGATTCAAATCCAATTTAGTCTCTTCAGCATCCGTGTAGTGTT
Organism: Rhinopomastus cyanomelas; assembly: GCA_013400115.1. Taxonomy (NCBI): domain Eukaryota; kingdom Metazoa; phylum Chordata; class Aves; order Bucerotiformes; family Rhinopomastidae; genus Rhinopomastus; species Rhinopomastus cyanomelas. The sequence continues at coordinate 263,882 of VXBP01001305.1, read as the reverse complement.
GGAGAAAGATAAGTGCCATCAGATGACAGTGCACATTATCAAAATAGTCGCTGAAAATAGCTGCACCCATTCTGCTCCTGAGCTTATTTCTCTGTATTGACAAAGATAACTGCCTTGAGCATGATACCTCTTCCTTGACAATTTGAGTGAAACGTGTCATGTAGTGCAGAAATGAGAGTCACTTAGGCTGTATTCACACCATGTATGAGACATGACTGACACAGTTCTTGTGACACCAAAGCATTTAAAGAGAGATCTGAGAAATGCAAAGGTAATGTTACTGCAGGCTTCCTGTAACACAGCAGTTGTGATACCTGACTCAGGACCTCCAACTGTTTTCAAGTTTTACCGATGAGGTTACACAATGTAGCTATCAAGTGCCCTGAAATTCCTCATAATTTTCTTAAACAGGAAAGCTATGACAAATTTTTACTACGAAGTCAGAAATCTGCCTTTACCTTGGTTGGAGAGGGTTCCTAGTGCCTTAGATCTGATGGTTTATCCTCTGTTCAGGAACTTCTTTTTCAGGACACAATATAGTGTGCAAAATGACAAAAGTCTTCAAAAGTAAGTAAGTAGAATTGTCTGATAGAAATACTTTACAATAAAATATTAAGAATGTTTCTAATCTTGGCACATTGCTGAGTCAGTGTGACATAGGTCTAGTAATTTGAATTCCTTGTAACTGTAAAGCCAAACTGAAACAAAATGCCAGTTCTCATAAGTCACATGTTTCTAAGAATTTCTCTATTCTATGTGTGAAAGAATATACAGTTTTCAGTGGGGCTGCAAAAAAGGTATCAGTATTACAAGGGTTCCTTCAAACTTACTGATATATTTGTTGGCTTCAGGAGGGGAGGATCTTGACTCCTGTCACGATCCAGAAAAGTTTCAGTTGTGAGAGGCACGATAGTCTCGGTCCCAGAATTAGGACTCAAATGGTGTCACAGGTGTAGAATAGCTTTTATTACACTCACACAGATCACTTTCAGAAGGGTAAGGAGGGGGAAAGGGAGGAAAAAGAGAGTAAAAAAGAAGATAGAGAGACAGAGAGGGAGAGAAAGGGAAAGAAAGAAGAATGGGAAGTACCACCTCAGCAGCATCCCAAGGGTCCGTAGAGTGGGGAGAAGTCTCTCTTGGCATAGGAGCCAAGACCCTGCTCTTTTATAAGTCTTTTTTGCAGGTGCTTCCCATTTGTGGTTTTCTACATCCGTGGTAATATTTCTATGGTGATGGCTTGTGATTAAGTTGTGGTTAGGCCGTGTTCACCAGCATTTTGGGTTTCATAGTCCAGTTGGCAGTATTTGTGGAATCACCTTTCACCGCCAATGTTGGCTTCTGTTGTCCAGTTGATGGTGGGCATGCCTGGTACTGTCCAAGGGGTCCCAAGCTCATGCATGGTATCTGGCTTTGTTGGGGGGAGGTGGGCACAACAGGATGCTGTTCCTCAGTTCAAAACAAGACATGTCTCTAACTTCCATTGTAGGTGAGAACGTGTGTGGGGGATTTGTAGAAAACAAAAGTCTTTGCAATAAGGGGGGACTTTCAAAAACTGTGATGTTTGGGTAACAGGATGGTTTGTTCCTCAGTTTGGTCAAAACAAGATATCTGCAATGTTGGGGCATTACAGATATCAAAACAAGATATCAGTCTCTAATAACTACTTGTTTTCTTCTGCAAAACAAACATCTGTTTCTTAGTTGACTGTATCCTATCCTGGCTTTCTTATTTCCTCTGTGCCTTCAGCCGAATTAAACATCATATTACCACACTTGTATTGTTACCAGGAACCAGACAGAATCACTTAGAACTGTAGGTAGAGAAATTGACAAAACGTTATTATTTTGCTTTAGTGAAGATAAGCTTATTTAAAAGTCGTAAACCTGTAATATTAATGAAGACTTTAAAATGATTTATTTTCACTCATGTTTAATTCTCATTCTTCTGAAAAGATACAGCTTTGTGCCTCCAAAATCATGTTCTCCGTGGCCAAAATTTTTCTTTTCAAGCCCACGCACCTCATGTGCTTCTTAATGATTCATTTGTTCCTCTGTTGTCTGTGTTGGTAATGGACCTGCCAACTGATTCAACGTTAGGTCTTTGCTGCCAAGTCAGTCCACATGTACTTGTTGACTTGTTCAGTTTCATGTGCTCAATCCTCTTCTCCCAGCTATGCTTTCTTCCAGACTTTTGTGTTTTCTATGCATCACTTCTTGTTGTGAGGAACTCTACTGGGCTAGGCCTTGGACTGTGTTTTGGTGACCATTCTGTTACAGAGTTCTGAGCAACTAAAACTGTCATATGAAGGAAACCATACTCTGTCAATCACAGAATCACAGAACACTAGGGATTGGAAGGGACCATGAAAGATCATCAAGTCCAATCCCACCGCCACAGCGGGATGACCTATCTCCTGAACTATGAGTGCTTGTTGAACAGGGAACGCACAGAACATTACTGACAAATGCTTCAAAACAAATAGATGGAAAAATATATATGTGTAAAGAACTGTATTCTTTTTGAGTTCTTTGAAACAAGTGTAATGGTTTATTTCCTTTACTGTGTTGGATTGGTAAGAGAGACCTCACCTTGTAAGTTACCTGTAGCAGCAAATTCCTGGCTTCATGTGGAGACACGTTAACATCAGCATGTCTCTGTCTGGCAGAAATCTACCTGCTTGATTTAGTGCAGAAGGGCTCAGCATCATAAAATCTTCAAGCCAAGATTTATGCTTTTTACTTTCTTTAAAGAATCAAATATATAAATTGTCCTAAATAAATGATGTCAATAAATGCAGAAGATTTTAATGAACATATCCTGGCTTTACATATTTAAGAACTCACATTTGGCATAACATCATAGGTAGTAAAGTTCTGATTGAACATGTTAGGCTGAGAAAACTATGTTTGGGGGAATACACCACACACTGTTATTCACTTTGCCTTGCATTGTCTTTCTCTATATATTAAAGAGGAGTTCTCTTTTCTCTCCTTATCTCTTTAATATCACACAAATAGCTAAAATAAATCTCAAATGTCCTCCTATTACACCTCATTTACATCCATTCTTGACAGATTTCTCACTGTTTTCAGAACTGCAATGTAATGAAAATTATATGAGTCATAAACTGGAATGGGAGATAAAGGCAAAATTATAAAAAAAATACAGAAAAAACCTGTGAAGTGTAGGTGGGAGATTCAGTCAGAATTATTAAAAGATACATAAAAGTGGTAAATTAATCCAAATAAGATGCAGTGGAGTAGATGATCTAATAATGCCAAGAGACAATTCCTTGTTTATCATGTGTCTGCAGAATTTAAAGATGAATATCCCTAGCAAGCAGAGATGAATATTTGTTCATTGATGGCAGGTGTCTGTGCAGCCCTGTTCACAAAAGACATGGCTGCACACTTCTAGTATTTGCTTGTGCTGGCAGAGAGCAAGCAGCAGGAGCACCAGCAGCAGCTTGTGCATGTATTAGATTAATTTATGTTGTCCGTGGAGCAATAAAAATCAATACAGCTTTACAAAAGATATTTCAATGGCTTTACCTTGTACAGAATTCTTAAAAAAATCCTAAAATTTAAAATTAACTGTCCAAAATGTATGAATCCTGTGAAAAACACATAAATCCGCACTTTGTCCGGAATGATCACACATCTGATTTTTTTATCCAGCTGATAAAAGTAGTTTATATTTGTGTCTTGGGAGCTGCTCAGTTTTGTGGAAACTTTCTTAACATCACTGATAAAATACTCTGGAGCCAAAAGTATATCTTATCCCCTATTCCTACAGTATCTTGTAAGTGCCATGTCAACGGTCCCAATGGAACTGTAGTTGCTCCTGGCCTCAAACTGCTGTAAGATTGACCACACCAGCTGAAACCAAAAGCCTACGCAGCCTAGCATAGACTCTGATGAGAACAGATAGGAGATGCCTTGCAAAGAATGTAGGAACAGAATAAACAGAGCACATAAAAAGCTTATCTTATGACTTCATCGAATGCCAGAAATGGGGGGTCAAGAGTACTAAAGACATGTGTTAGTTTTGTGTTTTTAATGAAGTTCACTTGCTTGCTTTTGCAGAAATTCTTTTGTGACTAATGCGTACCTCAGGTACCACGCATGTCACTGAGCTGGAATCTGGTTCAATCTGCTAGTCATTTAAATATATCTGCCCCTCATTAGCTTCTAAATATCACACTGAGAACAGTGATTAACACATCGCAAGGAAACTTTTTTGATATTACTCAGTCCATTTTCATTCTGTTTATTCAAAGGCTATTAAACCCTTCTGAACTATAACTTCAGGATTTGATACAAATAATTTAGTGTGAGACATTTTAAGATTTTTACAAAAATGAACCTCCAGACATTATTTTCTGGGAACCATTGATCATTTAAAGAGGCAATTGTCTCTTTAACCTCATCCTGTGAAATCTGATCCAACAGAGCAGTGGAATCCTTAACTAGAACTCCAGGGAGCTGGATGTTATCTAATTATAAATCTGGGCAACATCAATATTCACTGTGTTAAAAGCTATCTGCAAAGAGTGTAAAAATGTTTTGGGGTGTTATTGTGCTTTAGGTATTGTGTTGTTATATTTGAATAGCTAACTTACCATGATTACAAAAAAATAATAGCAGAACTCAGAGACATAATCAAATTATGATCTTTTTATGTGTTTCAAAGATCATGTGCTATAGTGAAGCGTCTTCATTAATAGCTGCATCATTTGTCTGTTTCCTTCGTAAATAACATTAGTCCTATTCACACCACCACATGTGAGTGTTAAATTGCATTCTTTCTTTTTCATGTGTGTCCAGCACTGGTGTTGCTAACACGGTATCCTTGATCAGTAGGAGTGACTGTCTTTCAAGAAGACAAGATGCTGATGAGTGCAAAATGTATAGTCTCATTTTGCTAGGAGAATTCCTAGAATAACACTGCTGCTGACATAGGCCATGGAAGTAACTCCTAACAGAGTAAGTTTGCACTGTTGTTGACATGTGTTCTGCTGTTTAATAAAAATAAGTTAAAATAAGCATAAGGTATAAAACTGGACTGTTACACTTTCTTCCACAATTTCAATCGGGGGAAGAAGCGTGACATTCCATTATGTTCAGTTCCTAAAGTGACTAGAACTTTTGTTCCAGTCATATCTCTTTAAGACACAAAAGAGTGCAGGCAGTGCAAATGATGCTACAGTCTCTCATTTTAATTTTAGCCCTTATCTGGCATAAGGTGGACAGAGTTGCAAGAATCATGAAGTATGTGTAACACAGATAAAAAATAAATTGATATCTTTGATGAATCCCTTCACATGATAATTGTGGCAGAAGGTGAAAGGACTGTTCACCTGAGGGCAAATTGGACATTCATTACCTCAGTATGGAAACTGTTACCTCAGTACTGCAGCAAGCAATAACACTTGAAAACATTAAAATATAGTGAAAAGGCCTGCAGATAAAATTTGTGATTAAGAAGAAAGAGTTAATTCCAGAATAAAAAAGAGAAAGTGAGATAGGTGTATCTGTCTTAAAGGTAACATCAGAAGAAGGAACGATGAGCTCATGCCTGATGATGCCTTCTGAAACAAACCTACGTTAGCAATGCTGCAGAATAGAAGGGTAAGTCTCAATTCATCCCATCATCTGTGCATTGAAGCAACTTTCATTTGTCCTAAAGGAGAAATTAAAAGAGACTAATAACTGAGATACGAGTGCAAGATATATTGCAAGATTCTTGGTTTTGATCACCTTAGGAGAAAAGAACGAACGTTTTATTTACATTTTAGCTAGGCCAACAAACATGAATATATGAAAATACACTTTTCTAACGACAGAAAGGAAAATGTTATGAGATATGGTTAATGCCAAATAGTTTTAATGCTTGATTAATGAGCAACATCTGAGAGAGATAAACAGGGGACACAGTTGTAAACAGTTATACTTTGAGAGATCCCCTTAAACTGCTGTCTGAGCTGTGCTCACTTTGTGCCATGGAAGAATGTAATTAGTTTTGCTGATCAAAGTGCCACTACTGTTTACATAAATTAACTGTTAGTCTAGAGGGGAAAAAGCAGAGCAGCATGACCAGAAAACTCTGCAGAGTGGACTGAACCACAATTTCTTGACTAAAGATGTGCTAACAAAGGTAATATCCATTAAATGAAGATAGTGTAGCTGAAACAAAATACAAGGTAAGACAGTTAAACCCATTGTTCTCACATGCACTACAGCGACTTCATGTACAAGAAAGGGGAAGAAGGCTCAGATAACTTCATTTATGCTCAAAATAAGTGGTGAAATAAGTTCACAGCACATAGCTACAAAGATGCTATATGAGTACAAGTCTAAGTATATAAAAATAAGAACTAAGAAACTGAGAATGTTAACTGTGGAGGTTCTATTCCTGAAGCAGAAAAAATGTGTCTACTAAACTTAGATCTTCTACAGATGCTTTAGAGGAAGAAATTTTATATATTTTTCAAATAACACAAATATCACACTTATTAATATAAGGCAATATTGGTGTGCTCCAGCAGAGAGGAAATGTTATCATTAATGTGTGGATGTAAAAATATTTTATCTTTAAATACACTGAAATGCAACCCTTGTTACAGCTGCCAAAAAGAAGCTGGACTATCCCCTTTCCCAAGAATACTGATTTTATTTTCCTCTATCACTTACGATTATAAATGGAATATAAATTTCAGTGCACTTTGCTGATTACAGTTGCCCACTTTGAAATATTTGTCAAATCTTAGTAGAGTACAGGCCAGATCTAGGCAATCAGCATATTGATTTGACTTTTTTTAAAGTCTGCTTTTAAACAAGATAGGACTATATGGTCTGTAGGAGAAGTTCAGGAAGGCATGGAGTGTTTCAAACCACACAGCAAGAGTGTCTCTCCCAGCCAGGTAGGAAGCTTGGCAATGTAGAAATTGGTTTACAAATACTACCACAGTTACTTGGAAAAACATTAGACACACTACTTGCATTTGGGACCTGAAAAATACGACCTTAGACACAAGATTTATTTGAGCTAGATGTCACCTACTTGGTAGCAGTATCTGTCAGGAGGGTATAATTCAGTGAGTGTTAGTTTAAAATGGTAGCAGTGAAGATTGGTTTCATGACAACAGTCAGAAACTGGAGGAGGGGTCACATTTGAGACAAGAATCAATAACATTAATCCTTTTTGTGTAACATGTGAGTGAGAGGCTGTAAGTTTTATGTGAAATATATGGTTTCATATATTAAAAAATAGACTTATTTGGACAGAGTCCTTCCAGGAGGAAGGTAGTGATTTTCCTCGCAGTAAGCTCATCATTGGAGAATAGTTGAGTTAAAGACTGAGTCAGTCAACAGGTGAAGACATTCAGACCCCTAATTTTGCACTGTCAGAACACAGGATCTTACCTTCTGCCAGCAGTAGTTCTAGTTTTTCAAGGGAAACCACAGGGCAAAGCAAGAGTTCAAGCTGTGCCGGAGGTCAATTTTATACGACTTATCAGTTCACTAAGGATTTGTGCTGGAGTGCTTGGAAGAATTTTACATATAAAAACAGATGGAAAGGAGTAACCAACTTTGCTTGGGGAAGGATGCTTATCACTAACTAGCTTGGTTTTATAAGATAAGATGCAGAGCGTGGAAGTGAGGTCAAGATCCCTTAGACAGCTGACATCTGCACTGGGTGATCAGTGGGGAATTGTTAGCCAAACACCCTGAACACTATACGTCCTACAGTATTAGCATCCCAAAACTTTTAGGTTTTGGCTGTGCTAGGAAAGGATATTTTATTTCCATTATATTATCAATATTATTCATACAGAGAGCTCAGCTAAAAAAAATGGTCTTCCATTTAACTTCAAGGTTTCTCTTTTAGCTCTGTCCTCGAGTCTCGAGCACATTCTGTCTGTGTTCTGGGAATGTTAAGAGCGTGATGGACACAGCACAAGAACTGCGTTGCCTGGTTTTGCCTTAAATATTCAACATCACTAAAAGTTAAGCTAGACTTCTAAAAGTTGATGGGTATGTGATTGCGTTTTTGTGTTCTTCAAAGACCTTGAGAAACTATTGAGAATAAGGAGGTTAACAGTTTCAATGTTGTTCTAATGAGATAGGGCAGTCCTCAGAAGCTGTGGAGATAAGGAGAGAAGTAAGTACAGAATAAATGAGAAAAAGCAGAGATGTAACAGAGAACTGGGAGATACAAGACTCTTTACAAATGAAAGGCTTGAGAAATATGCTGGTGGGGGAATAAAATAAGAAGCAGTGAAAGATGTCATCTTTATGTGGAACATTTCTATTTTGGTCTATCAGTGTTAGTAATGAAAAAGCTGCACTGAAATCGCCATCTGGTTCTGAGATTAGATGATGGTAACGTGAACTGTAACGCTGCTCAGCAAGACTGGATGAATGATTTCAAAATATGCTGAGCTGTTGTTGCATCACCCTTCAAAGTGAAAGTCAGATTAGAACTAGAGAGAAAACTCTGTAACATTCAGTTGTCCAGGGTCAGTGCAAGGAGCTTTCAGGAGATTAGATTGTGATGAACCTCTGAAGCTTACATCTTTGCAAATCAGATGCCTGAGGAATGCTGCAGTCTTTTCATTTGCTTTCTAGCTGTTTAAAACAGAAACCAAACTGCATGACAACAACACACCTTTTGATTTTGGGAAATTCTTGTCTTTCTCCTCCTGTAAGACTGTGCTTTTTAAAAGTTGTAATCTTGTTCTATGATTGACACTACTTGTGACTGTCCACCACTTGCTTCTGAGGAAACAAAGTACACAAAACTTTTGAACATCTCAGCCAAAAGTGTTAGGTCAGGAAAGAAATCAGAAAAAAAAAAGTATTAAAATAACTGAATTTGATTATCATAGACTCAAAACATGTCAGGATGATTTGTGAGACATGTTTCTCAAACAGCAAGTGTTATATTTGTGTAATATAAAATACTGACATGGTTTTTTGGCATTTAAAACACCCTTGGAGTTTAATTAATTAGTATAATCATGTATGTTAATAGCTAAAGTTTACTTCAATTGAATAACATTATTTTTATATTGTTAATGTAAAGTGTCTATATTTTTTGCAGGTGAAAATCTTCCTCTACTGTAGACAGATTCTTTCTTTTTGCTCTAAGGCTGTAGAAGGATGTCAGGTCCTCCCTTGTAAATGCTTTTATAATACAGGTTTTTGCTTGTCTTCTAAAGAAAATATTAAGAATGTGTAATTTGATAATGAGGGTAGATGTCCACCCCTTGAGGGTGGATGATTTTACTCCTTATGTGAGTTTATGCTGAAAATATCCCCCAGTTGGTACAAAGTTTCCTGTTCAGAGGCAAAATGTTTGTTTTTATGAGTCTGCTGCCTAAGTCAAATCTGGTGGAGATGATTTTATGGAAGCAAATAGAGTGAAAAAGGGAAACTGCTTAATTGCCTTTTCATTTTGATTGCACCACAGTACAAGAGGCCCTCCAGCATACATTATTCTGTCTCTATAGGCAAGTGCAGCTGTGAGCTGGGCTCCCAGATCTGAGTGGTCCTGCAGTGTGAATACAAGAAGGTGGTAAGGGTTTCTTCAGCCTGGCTTATTTTACTCATCTGCAGCTTCTCTGCTGAATGGGAGATGTTGAATTTTTGTGATGCTGCCAGCCTTTCTAAGAACTATAAAAGCTTCACTCCAGTTGTTGCAGCTGGCCCGTGAGTAACAATGACTTCAAGTCTGGCAAATAAGTGATTGATCCAGGATCTGTTTTGATATATGGGAGTAATGGCCTGCAGATTTTAAGCTTGTCATTGATAGTACTTGTTGTTCAGTAGAAGTTGTGCTAAAATGAAAACTGATTAGTCTTCCCTTTTGGAAGGAAGCTGCTCACCTTAAATAAAATATCAGGGTGGTTTTTCTAACAAAATTGTGACCTGTGTTAACTGTTAATGTGGATAGTGTAACGTAAATTGCATCTTTGACAATGACAATCTCACAATCATTGCAGGATTATAGCATGTTGCTGAATTAATAACAAATACAGAATTAACACTGAGTAAACATGAGTTAACAGGAATATGTGGTCAAACTGGGTGAAATTAATTCAGCAAACAGTGAATTTACTGAAAACATCCAGTGAAAAAATAGCAACTATTTATCACTGTGAATCCAGAAACAGTTTAAGCCATGACAAACAATCAGGAAGATATGTGAACTATTCACCTCAACATCAGACTCAGATGTAAAAGTGTTATAAAGTTGTTAAGAAATTATACATGTAAGACAATTTGTGTTTAACATGAACTGGTATGAGACACTTGGGAGATTTGAAGCAAAGTTGGATTTTCTGGTTTCTGTTGGCATATTTTTCCTGAACAACATGAAGCATAGCTTTTTGGATCAACTGGGAAAATTTTTGTCTCAGTTTTAGGTTGAACAATCCACCTGAAAGTCAATAATTTGTTGCTTTAGAAAGAATTTTTCTAGCATGAGAGCATCTTCCAGATTCTTTTGTCTCTGTGAATCCCTTCCACTGAGGTCCTCTTTAATAACTCTCTTAGCAATCCCTTCCAGTCATCAAAATCTCCCACCTGGTGATCTGTTGCTTAGTTACATCCCCCTAAAATAAAAATTTTAATAGAATAAAACTTTGACAAAGGGACAAGTATCTTATCTTTCAAGGCTGCTCCATTTGAATAGATGATCATCAAAGATTAGCAATCTGCACTGTACAGCATTTCCACAGAATTAGAGGTATTTCTTGTCACCTCCTCTGGAATTATCTCTTCATGAAGAGAGAAGTTAGTACAGAATGTGATTTTAATCTGCACTCAAAATATTTTTGAATTCTGCCTCACATTTACAAAGTCAATTTCTAAGTGAAATGGCAAGGAAAAATTTCTACGTGTACAGCCCCCATAAATACAAATGTAAATTAAAAGCCCTTTTATACAAAGGTTAAGACATGTCAAATCTTTTTCTCTGTACAGGAGCCAGTGCAGCAGATAACTTGGCATTCAGATCTGAACATCCAGAATGTTTTTGATTCAGGTTTGATCCAAACTACACCAAAACAGTCTCCATAGCCTTCTTGTTAAGCATCTTTCCTAACAGAAAAGGAAAAAATAAAGAATCCATTCTCTGATACCTTTTTGTTTCCTAAGAGCAACAATTTCTACTCTTTATTTACATGTGTTTATACAGCTGCACTGACATCCAGCATCTTTATAAGACATCTGAGATCACAATCACTGTGTCACACTATGGTAGGGGTTGGAAGCTATGGCTGGAGATCATCTAGTTCAATCCCACTGCCAGAGCAGTTTCTCCTGCAGCAGATCACACAGGATCTGAATGCCTACAGAGATGGAGGCTCCGCAACCCCTCTTGGCATCCAGTTTGAGTGCTCTGTCACCCTTAAAGTAAATAAGTTCCTCACCACGTTTAGGTGGAATTTCCTGTGTTCCAGTTTATGGCCATTACCCATGGTCCTGTCTCCAGGCACCACTGAAAAGAGACTGGATCTCATCCTTACAATACTTGCCCTTTAGATATTGGTAAGCACTGATTAGCTGTCCTCTCAGTCTTTGCTTCTCCAGATTAAAAAGGCCCAGGTCTCTCAGGAAAGCAGGGTGATATTTGTATTAAAACTACTATTGCGTTTGCCTTGTAGTGGTTGGTTATGCATAAACTGCTTTAATGCAGGGTAACACATACATAGTCCTATTAACTTTAAGTAAGATTACAGAGATACCCAAAGCAATCTAGCTGTGGCAGCACACACCTGAGGAAAGGTTAATTTACTCTGTTGAGAGTAATAGACAGCAGACAAACTCAGGTAGACTGATGACAGGGAAGGAAATAGGGAGGTGATGTAAGATCAGCAGCCTAAGGTTTCTGTAGGAATCATGGCAAGGTGCAAACTTAGGGAGTAGCTTTGCCACAGGCAAGTGTGCAGATGTTTGTGCTGAGCTTTTCCCATGCAAAAGGCCCACAGAGGATGCCTGGGAAGATAGATACTTCTTTGAAAATGTAGAGAGTGATGGAGACTCCCAATACGAAATGCTAAAGAAACGTAGTCTTTTTAGTTCACTAGAGGGAAAATTAGGGGAACCTTATATATATATATATATTTAATATATATGTATAAACCATATATATATATATTAAAAAAACACAGACATTTGAAAGCAACTTTACTGAGAATGGCACAGAGAAGTTCATTGCCTTGGAGCTGAAAGCACACACATCCACACTAGAGATAAGTACTGTGTTTTCAGTTGTGAGAAGAATTAGCAACTTAGCTTTGATGGGAGGCTTCATTAATGACTGGAATCTAGTTAAGGGTTTATCAGCTTCAGGTTGAAATCTGGCTGGTATATACCAGCTTGGGAAAACAGCAGAATGAATATCCAATTTCATGCGCGTGTATATCCTTGGAGCAACACTGTAATGAAAAGTCAGACATCATTGATGGCCCACTAGAATAAGTGGATGAAGTTCCTTGAATTGTGCTATTCAGTAGACAAGCCCACGTGAACAACATTCTGTAAAGTGCATTACCTTAAGTGAAAACAAATGAAAAATGTGAGCGATCAAATAATGAGGAATGAGTGCAAGGTTATTATTTTATGCTATTTGTCACAGTGTTCAGAATTATTTCCACCTGCAGAACGATTACCTTGCCTTGCCTGAGCGGCTTGTTTGTTTCAGTTTTGCCATGCTGTGATTTGTCTCTGCATGGAAATAAGGGAATCTGTTACTGTCATGATTTGACTGTGCATGATAAAATGAAATGCCCTAAATTATTTATCCCTAACTCATTATTCTCAGATCCGTCACGCTCATAAACATTGCTCTCTATAAATTTGAGTTCATTTAAGTGCATCCCTTGAGAAGATTTTTAGGAATGTAAGAATGAGGACTGCGTAAAGCCAAAGTAGCTCTCTCTCTCTGCTGAAGTTGGACAAACGGGCAAGGAGTACTATAATGAAATATAACTGCATTAAGTATAATCCTTTATAGATTCTACTGAAAATATAATTAATACTTCTATTTTCTGAATTATTTAATCTTTGATGATATTAAATCAATTCTTAATTACATCTCTTGAAACTGCAACTGATATATTTATTTTGAAGTAGTTTAAACAAATAAGTTTTGGAGTTTTATTTTAATGATACTTGATACAGATTTCCATTTATTCTATTGTAGAGCTGTTAGAGGTTCTGAGTTTGTGAATAAAGTGCTGCTTATGGCCTTGCAGAAATTTCATTGAGTGCCTTGAAAGTACAAGACAATTTAAAATGAAGATGAAATCTTTGAATGGTTTGCTTTTAATTTATACTAAAATTGACAAGCATGGAAATCTTAATGAAAGACAAAACCTATTTATTGTGTTTTGTTTCTTTCAGTAAAGTGGTGAAAAGATTTTAATGGATGTTGTATCTAAAATTCTCCATGGTATTATTTCTTTACAGCTGATGGAGAAAATGGTCAATCCAGAAATACTGGGGTAATCCCTGTTTTCATGTTTTAACCTGAAGTCATAATTAAGTTCAGGACTATCTTTAAAACAAGGACACATAGAACAAATGGTTATTCAAGAATCATGCTACCGTGCTGTACTCCGGTTGCTGGGAATCGTTTTGGATGTGTTATTTGCACAATTTTCATCTGTTTTTGTGAGTTTTCTGAGATGTAACCAGACTTAAGGACAAATTCTGGTTGAAGAACCAGCTGCTGCTCATATTGGCTTGATAGTTCTTTCCTTCACTTAGCACTGCAGTCCAACAAGGTAGAGAAATGCAAATTCAAAGATTCTAGACAACATCTTCTTGGGTTCTGCTGGTATCTGTGTGTTCTCTCTAGTTCTGCCTTCCGACTCTCCATGAATATGGAAGTAAGTCATGAAAAGTGGAAGAACTTGAGGAGCAGAGTTTAACATACCCATACTAGAAGGATTTTGACCTCTTTGTTGACATGGTTGTTCACAAAGAAGTTTATTTCTGAAGGTAGAAAGGTCCTTGGTAATGTTTTGGGGAGAATGAAACACTTCTAAATCTTTCCCACTATATTTTTTTCTTATTAGTGGTCTGATACAAAATATAGTACTTTCTTTATTTGAATTGGAACCTAGAGTGACTTATGGCAACCCTGTTAATATTAATAACTGCCCCAATTATTAGCAGAGAATACACAGCTACTCAGAGGAACAAAGGGAAAAAAACCACATCTCTCTTGAATAATGAACCAAAGCATAGATTCATCCCACTACCTAACTTCAGAAGTGTAACTGAAACACTTAGGTTGTAGTTTTATTAAATTCCTTACAAAATGACTTGACAGAACACAGTCTGACTGGGATAAAGACTACACATGTGAAATGTGAGCCACTCTGGATAGATATATCCTTCCTTTCACTGGTTTTAGAAGAGCCATGGGAATGAGTTTCCCTGACAGAAATACCTCTGCTTGGAATAAGACTCCAGGCTCAGAGACCATATATGAACATGTATCCCTGACTTATTTTATTCAGGACAGGATCATCAAAGCATAGAGCACTCTGAATCTCTAAGAATTATAGTGAGAAGTGAGAGTAAAGGAGGAACCCTTCTGTATGTAAAAGCTGGAAAGCAAGTTATCCATAACTTAAATTTTGTCCAGAATCTTGTGGAAATGGTATACTCTTATGTCTATGCAAGAAAAAGCAATACAATACAAAGTCTTGGATGGTAAATAACAATATCCAACAGCAATCAAAAGAACACACATAATAATATGGTTGTACTTCTTTCTTCTTAAACCCAATGAACAACAACAAAAACTTCTACAAGTCACAAATATAAGAGCAGTATTCAAATATATGTGATATATGTATTGTAAAAAGATCTATTTTAAAAGTGCTTTCTGGATAGGTTCCTTTGCTTCTTAATTGCAAAATCTTAATCCTGTTTCTACTGAAGGACAAAGTTCCACCACTAACATTTCATTTACTTTAAATCATAGATAAATGTAGTGGAAAATGGTAGACATTATCTCAAAGGTATGAATTAGCAATTTTCCTTCTTTTGTCTGTAGAAGTTAGAAAAATCATCCTCAGCTCCCCAATAAAAATGTAATTATACATTGTTGAGAAAATATCTTCTTTGTAATAACAGTTTTCATTCTTTAAATGAAAACCAATGTAATTCAAATGCCATTAATTCCCTTTGCTTTCATCCCCAGTGTGACACTGTCAAGTCTGATACTCCCCTGCGGTTGTTTACTGGTGGACAAAAGAGCTTTTATAATTCAACCACTTGCTCTGTTTTTCAGGTTAATCTTTATCTTACTGCATGTTTATTAATTTGAGGGGTTTTTTTGTGTGTGTGCATGAGCATATGTAAAATACACACATTTAGGAACAACTCCACATTAAAAATGGATCATGCAGAAATATCTATTTAACACATAAACCCTCCTTTTTCTTTAAAAAATGCTTTATATCATCTCTGATATGGTCTTTATACTATTTCTGAATCATAATTAGCTTTTCAGAAGTGTGACTCACCTGCATCACACATAGTGAGCAGCTTCCAGACCTTTATGACCAGTCTTTCAGATACAACCCCCTGGTCTTCTGCACCACTGAAGTTTTAACATTTGGCTTCTCAGTGTCTAATCCTGCAATAACAGGAACTGATAGAAGCTGGTGTATTGAGTGAAAGCAAGCTGGTGATTAATAGACAGACGGTAAAGTAGAGCAGTGTCACTTGGATTTTGATCCTGAAAATCTGCATCTTTCTTCCCCTAGGAATCAGGTGTGGTTGTCAGCTTCACTCAGGTGCAGAGGGTGGGGCCATGGTGCATTGGCATCACCTGTGTGCAGGGCAGAAGTTTCTGCCTGTGCCTTACCAGTGATCAGACTTCCAGGGACTGTAGATTACTGACGGAGAGAAAAGGACACTTTCCACGTTTTACATGTGAGTAGAAGTAGCTGGGGATGTCTTTGGGGAACATTTTCAAGTTCTTCCCCAGAAGAACTTCCCACTCTTCCAGCAGAGTGGAAACTTTGTCTGTGGCAAATGTCAGCTGGGCCCTATTTGAACATAACTCTGGGTGTTATTTGTACTCCATCTCCCTCTGGCTTCAAGGGCACATCTCAGAATGAACAAAGACTATCTATGTCAATGAGTATTTTTCAGAAATGGTCCCTTGCCTGTTGTCTAGTGTTTGTGTTTCATTATTTTAAATGAATTCATCTAATGACTAAGGACAAAAGGTGTAGTAATTCTTCTTCTTGCTGCTCCATTGGTATGTTTGTTTCTTTCTCACCCAAGACAAACACTTTTAGGTAACCCATTCCAAATATTCTGAAAGTGTTTCTTATATTGGAATGTCAAGATACAATTTCTATGATAATACCTGTATTTCATGTGGTGATCCAGTCTGATGTCACCCTGTGAGACAGACAGGTTCATTTACTGCAGTGTTTGTTCCATCTCCATTATCTGCAGAACTCTAGGCAAATAGTCTACAGGGTGGAGAGTATCCCAGAGCCAAGCAAAGGCTGTCATATCTAGTGATGTTTGACAGTTTCCAGGGATTGCTCAGGGATCACAGTCTTCTAGCTAATAAAACCAGCATGTTCTCAGATTATCAGATTCACACTTCCTAATGATTTCTTCTCAGTTTTGATATACCACAATGGCAGGCTGGGAAGTCATTTGATGAGCACCAGCTAGACATATGTAGCACAGGCATTTCTGACACATGCAATTTTAATGCATGCTGTCTACTCAGACTGACATAATCCAAAAGTGGCATCTGTTTTGGGACTTCATATTTTGGATTTCAGTCAGGTGTGAAATGGAAGTTTTTCAATATGATGAAATAATGCTGTCTTGCACTGACATGGAGAGCTAGAGTGTCCTTGGGTCAGCTCACCACATCTGTTACCAGTCTTCTATTTGCACTGAATTTCTGTGGAAAAGCATATAAAAAATGGTGGCTAACACAGAGTGGCATTTTGCTTTCTGCTGCTGGTTCACAGTTAACAGCAGTAAAAAAGGTTTGCCTTTAGATCCTCCCTGCTTAATTATCAGTGACTCACAAACTGCCTTTCGTTTTCGCTGTGTCAATCTTGGCAATCCCAAGGCTCCAAATGACCAATTAGCAACATGGCAGCAAAGACACTTTGACTGTCTTGGTTTAGAGCTCAGCTTAGCTTCTTCTTAGGAGAGTTAACAGCCTCATAATTAGATTTCTTTAGCTTAGACTGAAGTCTGTGAAAGATCCCAGAGATTTAAGACCAAACAATCATTTTGCTAGTATTGCATTCATGTTCTTTAGCCTACCTGGCTTTTAACTGCCATATTTTTTACTGTGAGGAGGAATCCTCATCTTCACTTCCATTCATGGAGTTCTGAAGGGTATGCTTTAACTCAGATCATACTCTGGTTTCCACCATTTTGCTGCACACACTCTTCCTAAGCAACAAAAATGAGTTAAGATTTTCCATTCCTCATCTAATGCCAGGGGAAGGGAATTGACTAAACAGAGCAGAGTGCAATGAAAGGGGAAAGGAAGAGTGACACTGAGGTGGAATTATTTTCTCCTTTCCTTGTCTCACCCTCTACTCCTCTATCATACACTTGCTATGAAGTTGCCTCCAGGCAGTCTGTCCTGAGCCTGATAAACTTTGTGGCAATACTCTGTAAAAGACCAGTGTGCAGTTAAAGAGATTATCCCATAAGGAATTGGTCCAATATGAGGCAAGAAATTTGCCATAAGTGACAAAAACTCACATCACAATGTTCAAGCAGAGATCTGCTCTTGGCACATGAAGGTCCTGAAGTGCAGAGGCACTATAACCCAAGGAGTAGTCAGCCTTCAGCCTGGCCTATTTCACACATGCTAAGAGCACATTTTGTAACAGCTGCTGCTGTGGCTACCACAGCCTCGGGACTGAAGCAGCTTCCATCACTCTCTTTCTTACAGCTTGTGAGAGCTAATGGACCAAATCCATTGCCATTCTGCAAATAAGTGATGTTCATTTCTATGCATGCACGTGGTGTCTTATGAACATTTGGATATAGGCTTTCATAAGAGCTCCTGTCTCCCGAATTTCACCTTCGGGACTCTACAGTCATATATTGATGTGAGTGATCTTGAAATGGTTCCAATTCACTAGAGAAAGTAACTCAAGGAAGGCAGCAATAAAACTAAAATTGTGTGTATTTTGAAGTACATACAGGCTTTGTATCTAGCTAGAAAGAACCATAAATCACAATGTAATTTATCTTTAATGTACAAGAATAAAACCAATCATATAGTTTCTATCTTAGCAATTCTGCAAGAAAATGAAGAAGACTTAGGAGCTTTAAAGTATGTGCTAATGTTTGCTAAAAATTTGATAAAGTTAGTCCAAAATAATTTTTTTATTTAAACAAATTTTGTCTTCAACTTTTAAAGCAGTAAAAATAAAAACTCTCTCTGAAATTCTGTGATTTACCAACTGGTTATTTAGTGTGAAACCTCTTGATTTGCCTCACAAGATTTAATATTTAGCTGCCAGACGTATTTTTTTTTAATTCTGTATAATGCTTGCTAAATAAAACCCAATATGTTATACTCGAATTCTGGTTCCCAGAGGCAACTCACTGTCCTGGAGAACAACAGATGATGAGCAACTTCTAATCTATGCACAGCATGTCTTCATTTTCTTGACATCAGGCATGGCTCCTTCCTTCTGTTTGGAGCCTCTCCAAGTTAAGTCATTACTAATTCTTGTTCTCACTACTCATGAGTACTGGCAGGGAGTAAATAAAGTGTGACAAAATAAGTTATTTTTAAATCCTAAGTAGAAATTTAGAAACTAAAGTGGAATCTATATGCTTAAATACTGAAACAAACACTTTGACAAGCATAGAGTTGAGAGGTACTTAAGTAATCCTGTAAAAGTACTTGTAGACTTAAAATTCTACCATTGTGCATACCCAGGGAGAGATGTGCTGACTGACAGACTACTGGGAGGGGTACTGCAGAAAGTACAGTTGATACAACAAGCATCCTGTTCTGAAGAGTGATCATTAAGTGCTGTACAACCTCACTCTAGTAAAACTCATGATGAAATATGAATGCATATAATTGTGCAGAATTGATATTAAAACATTTGTATATCTAAAAGAATGAATCATGTTACACAAATAGCAATTATTAGTGGATCTTAACATAACATAAAATGCTGCAGTGGTACCTGATGTAAATAGCACATTGTTTAGCAGAGTTAATGAAAAGGATTCAATGCTGTGGTAGACACAGAGTAGCTGAGATGTGAGCAGTTTGTTGCTGTTGTATTTGTATAAAATATCACCTGTGCCTGTGTACAAGTAGGAAAAAGCTGTATGGACAATTTATTAAACGCACCCTTGATTGCAGGCAGCTACAGAAGAGCAATTGTAATTAAATTAATGACTCTGCCAACATATGCTAGTTTCTCAAAGTGCAGTACTGAAAATACTAACTTTCAACTCAAAAACGCTTGTGAGACTTCAACCAGTCTGATTCTGGAATAATGAACTTTTGTAAAAAGCACTGTCTGTGATTTGAATTATCCTCAGATTGTTCCTCTTTAGCTGCTGGTGTGCTTCATTTAAGGGATATGGTGAAGAAAGAAATACTTCCTTGGCTCAAACACAATTCAGTTCCTTTCACTTCTTTTTTTCTCTGCTTTCAACCCTGGGACTAGCCACAAGTATGGGAAGAGTCCAGTTAGGCAGCACAGAGTTCAGCTGTACAAAGTGGTGTCTTTGAAACCAATGACAGAAAGGAATTAGCAGCCCTGTGTGGAATTTCAGTAGCTTCTTAGACTGGTTGTTATTCTGCAAACATTCACACACGATGATCTTTACTCATATCAAGCAGTGAGAGTGGAAATATTCACATGAAAATAACATGCAGAATCTGGGATATTAGGCAATCACCTACACTCAAAACAAAAAGGCTGTTTCTCCAATTAGATGAAGCCTTCCCAGTAGATATCATGGGAATGCAAAGATAGCTGAGCTAACTTTAAATTGGCTTCTTAAGTACTGGAGCACTATTGCCACAACAGAATGAAATTCTGCATGAGCTGATTTTCCTTCTCCTTGACTGAACAAATTAGCTGTAACATGTCCAGTACATAAGCTAAACAGTTTAAAGCCAGCCCATTTTTCTCCCTACTGCACTATGGTTTTGAATTCAGCTGTGTTCCAATTAGAGGGGTAAAATAATATTTTTCTCAGGGAAAATTTCCCAGAAGCCTGAATGTGTTATAATTTCTGTGGCATATAAAACTGCCTTCAATTTCAAATAATGGGGATCACATAAGACAGTAGTTCTATAAATCTGGATACAGTTATTGACCAAAGAATTGGACACAAATCATCCAGCACAAACAGGATTTATGTAGGATCTTCTGCTGGTTAGTTACTTCACTGTAAGCAATTTTTCACAGCAACATTTCTGTATAGCAGATGTAACCAGTGAAGCAGTGAAAATCATAAGGAAAGGTTTTTAAATTATAGCTCCCCTGCTATTACTGAGGTTGAAATCTTATGAAAAAAAGAGATGGCTTTTAAAAATACTTTAAAACCCCTTAGCTTGTTTGAGCTGCTATGACATTGCAGTTACTGGAGAACATGGAGATTTCTGTATGGGATTATGAGCAAAAATTCTGTGAATGCTCTTTTCTCAACATGCACACAGATTCCTACCTGCCATCACATCTTTTTTACCTTGTTCATCCAAGTTCTTTTGTGCAAGTGAGCTTTTCTTGGGGCTGTGCCTGCCCTCTGATGGATCCTAGTCACTCAGGATTTCTCTTATACAAGAGAACCCTCCCTGTGGTGGGGGGTTGGACTAGATGATCTTTCCAGGTTCCTTCCAATCCCTCATGATTTTATGATTCAGCCTGTGCTTGTCCATTATGTCCAGAAGAAGCACAGCTACTGTCATCAATTTGAAAACAATGAGTTTCTTGCATTTTGTGCTTTTCTACAGGGAATCACAATTTTGCTGCTCCCCCATTCTCCATCATCCTCCCCTCCCCTCCCTTGCAGCTGCAATGGTAGCATTCAGTGCCTCAGTTTGGCTGCAAGGATGCTGTGAGAGACTGCATCAAATGCCTTACTCAAGTCGAGATAGACCACATCCACCACTCTGCCATCATCTGTCCACCTGGTTATGCCCTCATAAAAGGCTATCAGGTTGGTCAAGCACGCCTTTCCCCAAAAGGATTGGTCAGTCTTCTCACTGGTATTGTACACCTGATAGAGGGACCTTAGCTGCTGACTAATGATAACATAGTTTATCCATGCCATGTACTGTGGGGAGAGATCAGAGGCAAAAGCAGGCTTAAACTTCTCAGCTAAAGAACACTCCTAGCTGAAGATCCTGAACCAAGTGTCATGGTCACCAGACGAAGGAAAAGGCAAGAAGGTAGCAGAAGCTGAGAAAGCTTGAGAAAGTTAGAAGGAAGCCTGACAAAGCACTGTATTTTTACTAACAGTTTGCCAAACTACTAACAAACACTAAACAAAAACAGCATATGGACATTTAATGGGGTAGACAAAAGACCTATAAAGGTCTGACTGTAAAATAAAGGGCCTTCAGACTAGCCCTCAGATCACCACTGTCTGGACATCTCTTTCAATGTGTGGCAATGTACCACTATGAATATTTTTAAGCCATTTAGTGTGGGCTGAAGGTAGCACAAGGTTGTTAAAGCCCAGCAGGTGGAAAAGGTTAGATTTCCAGTGCTGAGTCCAGCAAGAGAAAGAGCAAACCAAAGTGTCCAAGACCCACATGCCTACATTTTTCAATAGTGTAAGAGAGTTGAAAATAACTCTAATGATGAGGTTTTCCAGTGCATAGAGAGTGAAAAATATGCAGAGGTCATGCATAGAAAGAACATAAGGAAGATAAAGTTGTATGATGCTATGAGAAAATCTGCTTCATTAACATGATTTAAGTTAGAGAAGCATTCAAATCAAGTAGTTTATTGATTTATTAAGACCACATAATTAACCAGCAATCAGAGAACTATTCATACATGATCAATACCAGCAATACAGCAGATAATCAACAACATTGGACACATATAAATTGTGAACACTTAGAATACTTCTAATTACTCTGCTATCACTAATCTCACAAAGTTCTAACCTTGCCTCAACACTACATGTTTACATCCCCAGCTCCACTTTGTCCCTCACCCCTGAACTTATGGGTTAGAAGTATATATACTTGCTCTGAAAGGGCTCACTTCCCTATTTACATACCTGTGCTCAAACTGTGAATGCTCTGGCATTGTGTTTATGCTTCGCTAATTCATATGCCACAGAGAAAGTTCTCCATGAGGTCACACAGCACACCACATGTGTGGGTGCCTACTTGTTGCACCACTGCTGGAACAGGTACAGGTGGATGCTGGTTCCACATGGTGCCTGGTGGTTAAAATATGGCAGGGCAACAGGAGGACATGATTTCTGTCACTATCAAAAGTGATTTGCACGGGTGCTCTATTAACTTTCTTGTCCCTCCAAGGTATCACCGTTTCTCACACTTCTTGAACACTTCTTTTAAACTTATTTTCTGAAGATTCTCCCTGCAATTCAGAGATCATTATTTAAAAACAGGCATCTTAAACTGCATTACTGGAAATTTCCTTAGAACATTAGGGATTGGAAGGGACCGCAAAAGATCATCCTGTTCAATCCCCCTGCCAGAGCAGCACCACCTAGACCAAGTCGCACAGATGAGCATGTCTATGTCTTAATATGTTTGGTTTGTTTTTTTCCATTTTTCTATAGGGTTTGCTGCAGAGAGAAAATACTACAACTCTTTGTTAGCAAATTTTAAGTAAATTTTCAGCACTTGATGATCATGAGCTGGCAGGGAGCCACCTTAACTTTTAGAGAGCTCTATACTGGTATTTTCTTGCACCTATTAAATATGTCATTTTACAACCCTAAAATTATTACATTATCTTTGCTTGAGAAATAACATATCTGACCCCTAAGGTTGGAAATTACTATTTCCAGACAGTCACTAATTTGTAAGTAGAATTGCATCCCAGTATTTTGGAATTTAATCACTGCAGATTATATTAGGACTTCACATTGAATGCCTCTTAACTAGGTATGAACTTCTGCTTCCCTCCTGGAAGTGTTCAAGGCCAGGATGGATGGAGTTCTGGGCAACCTGATCAAGTGTGAGTGTCTTTCCTGCCCATGTGTGGGAGGATTGGAACTAGGTGATCCCTGAGATCACTTCCAGCCTAAACCATTCTCTGATTCATTGACTCTAGTGAAACTGCTGCAGAAGACACTAGAAAGGAAACGATGCAAAGCTATGGCATGATGTGATTGCTCTAACTAAATGCAATTTCTGGTGTGGCTGCAACATATTCTGTTCAGTGTTTGTCTTTTTATGATTACATCTAGGAATAGCAGAAGAATTATGGGGGAGAGGGAGAAATCACAGATGTTCTGTTGATCTGTGTCTCAGGCACTTTCCCTTTATGACAGATACAATAGCTTTTGATTGGAACTAAGTAAAATATTGTTGAATGTTCCAAATTTTCATTTTTGTTACTGGACAGTAATTTGAAATTATTTTAGTGCAAAACATTGCAGAAATAAAAATTTTAGAAAGGGAATTCAGGGACAAAGCAATACATGAAACTTATGGTCCACTAAACCTCCATATTTATGCGTCTCTGGGGAGGAACAGCATTGACCTGTTAGAAAATGCTGCAAATAAATGGTCCTATGCACTAAATCTGAAGTAGGACATGAGTTACAAAGCAAAACCAGTACCCTACTGCATCAAATGTTAATGACATGCTATAATTTTCTATATCCAACATATCATAGACATTTATAAGAAACATCATGAATAGTCGGTCTTCTACAGCACATGGGGGTACCCACTCACAGAGGTATTTCTGAAATGAAAATGTAGTAGGCTGTGAATAAGTGATTTAAACTACGAGTAGTTTAAAAGTACCAAAGCCTATGCCTTCTGAGTGCATCTGGAAGCAGAGCTAAGGCCTTGCTCTTCATAACTTGTGTGGTGCATGCACAGTAGTAGTATAAGGAAAGATGACTTGTTTAAATGACAGAGCTACTGAGCTACTGTCTTTAGAGGAATGATATTGCACTTGCCTTTAAAAATCCTTTCCATCTTGCAGTGTTTGATATTTTGAGATACCAGTATGACCACTGTTCCAACCCTTAGCCCATTTGTTGCTGCTTAGTAGACCACTGCATGCATGCTTAGCAAATTAGGTGTTTTTTCCTCAGACATTGACTGAAGTGGCTAGCATGTGTGTACAAATCCTGACAGCACAGTCTAGGTTCATTAGCTTCTTAAACTCCTCCTGGCTTCTCCTTGAGTGATTACTTAACACAATCATTAAAAGTTCAATAAATTACTCTTAAGACACACATATAATCACCTCTGTTACTCATAAAACAAACTACATAAAACATTTAAAACCTCAAGGACTAATTCCTTGGTAGTTTATTAGCTGAATCTGTTATGAATAAAAAATGATCAGACCTTTCTCATGTTATCCATGAGTAACCAAACAACCAAATGATCTGATGCTCTCACTAGGGCACTGTGACCACATGAGTAACAAATTCTCCACGCAGAATATATATTCAAGACCTGACACTTTCCCAGGACCAGTAATTGCCCATCGTTTTTCCTTTATGCTTTAACAGCTCCCTAAATATGTCAGGACTAGACACGCTTACCCTGAGTGATTTGATGGATGTGCAACATATACAACAAACTGACACTTGAAACTTTGATGATTTCTTAAAGCAACAAAGCTGTTAAAGGTAGAGCAAAGTTGATTAAGTGTGGAAGCATTAAACTTTTGAAGATGTCTCATTGATACCCTGCATAATCGTTGCTATATTCAGTGGCTGTCTCTGTAAGTGCTCCTTCATTATTCAACAGGCCAGGGCACTTTGTGAATGCCATCAAAATCAATTACAGTTTGACCACTTTGGGGGGGCCAATGAGGCAAAGAATTAACCTCCAACTAATTTCCAAAGTCATTTACTCACTGATGACTTAGAACATTTACTTCCAGGCGTTGTATGTTATGGAGCATTTACAGTATGCGATAAGGGAAGAAAATCACCTGAAAAACAAGAAGGAGACTGTTGGGGCAATTGTTAATACATGATCAGCCCAAATACATGCTGCAGATTGAGGGTTTTAAAGAACTAATCTGCCAGAAAATCTTCATTCACTCTTTGAAAATTGACATACTGGTTGGCTTAGCAGAAAACATTCATCATTGCTTACAATACATGTTCATCCAGCTATCTAATTGATTCTGTTACTCTTGAATATCAGAACTGGACTAATTATAGTATAGAAGGAGGGTGCCTGTAAATTAGAGAACTGCTTGGAAGATGATTTGTTTCTACAAGGTTTCAAAGGGCTTTCCTAGGCAATCATTTCATTCATCTTAATATGAGCATCTTGGAGAAAGGAGCTGATAACCCAGAAAGGCAATCTTCTTTTTCCTCCTGAAGAAGCTGACTATACAATCTGTGGAACATCTATGACATCTAGACAAATGACTCTGTAATACTGTTAGGAAACCCCTTTCATTACATTCTTCTATTAAAAACAGACCTGAAGGCAAGGCTCTAGTGCTTTTCTGATAAAAGAAAAGTATGGAACAAGTGTGTAGGTCTAGGCTTGGTAGATTGACTTTAAGCACTAGATGAATGCAGTGTAAAGACACTGCGTACATAGTTTAGACTTACAAGGAAATACAAGTTATTTCTCCTCACAGGCACACTTTCTATAATGAGTCTGGCAATAATCTTTGTGAGCACTGTATGCCAGCACCACTATCTAAGCTATGAAAACTGGCATTAAGTTTCTCCATGAAGTGAAAAAGGAACAGAAAGTGAACAGTCTCAACAAATGTCTCTGCAGCAAAAACACAGATGCTATTGTGTGGTCAGTGCTGACTGCAGGAAAAGGTGGCTTTTCATATAGTCAACATTGTTGTCACCATAGGCACTAGCCTGAGACTCCTTCCCCAGCAACAACTGTCTACATGCACAAAAACCTGCAAAGGTCCTATAGGCTGTTGTCACTCAGAATCACTGTACCCGAGGATCTCTGAGGCTCCTTGATCCTGACTGACAGACATACCAGAGGTATGGAATCTCAAGCATTTCTAAGTGCGGAAGTAGACGGTAGTTGGATGTTTCACACTGAACACAACTATGCCATTTGTCAGCACATCCAAATCCTCCTTAATACATCATGTACTACAAAGTCAGGACCCCACAAAGTGTCCACACTTTGCAACAAATGCAAACCACGGTGATCTTCAGAAGGAACGACATGTTCAAATACTCCATTGCTGTTGACACAGACACTAGTCCATTGGACAAGGTTTAAGAATGTTGCAGTGAGAAAAAATATTACTCCATAATAGTGCAAGATCTCAATTATCACCGTGGGATCTTCGTGAGGTCATACTATAGTAGCACCCACATGTATTCGCACTAGAGTGACTTCTTCTTGGAACAATTTGTCCCTTCTAATACAAGCCAGGATGCTACTGGTCAACTGGGTGCAGTGCTAGCTCATATTCAGCTAGTTGTTGAACAACATTGCAAGTTCCTTTTCTGCTGGACAGGTTTCCAACTCCTCAAACTTGTAGTGTTGCATGGGGTTAATGTGACCCAGGTGCAGGACCTGGTACTTGGCCTGGTTGAACCTCTTGCAACTGGCTTTGACCAAATCGGATCAGGTCCACATCACTCTGTAGATACTTCCTATGCTTCAGCAGATCTACACGCCCTCCCAGCTTCATGTTATCTGGAAACTTACTGAAGTTGGACTCAATTTCCTTGTCCAGATAATTGATTCAGATACTAAGCAACACTGTTCTGCACCCTGGGGAACACCACGTGTGATTGATCTCCAGCTACATTTGACTACTTGGGCTTGACCCACATCCTAAAAACCTTTGTCTCTGTTCTTTTAATAGTAGAGGAGCTCAAACTTGTTGGCCTGAATCTGTCAGATTATTCTTTTCTTGTACTAGTTGATAAGATGTGTTAGTGGTGCTCTCAAAAGTCAAGGGGTGAAACAGCTCTTCAGGCCTCCCTGAAGGTTAGTGTTCTCACTCTTAGCTCTGAAAATTCTAGAACTAGATGAAAAGCCCAGTTCCATATTCCTCTTTCACTGTTATATGAAGAACTGTGGTTGTCTTATCTATCTTCTTCACCTGAGGCTACTTCCTTATAATGGAACAAGAAAATCCCCTTCATTTAAATGAGGTTCCCTTTTATCCACTGGCCCATGTTCTTTTTAGTAAAGATGCAGAAGAAAGAACTTCCAAACTAAAGGTTTTTCCAAAGGAAAAAAATGTTTATATACAAAAGTCAAAGCAAATATATTTCACAAAGGCAATGAAAATATTTTGTTGTCAAGCCTTAAAACAATATCATCTTTTACTAAAAGGGCAGGTGGTAAAGAATTCCTGAAGGAAAATGTACAGTCAGCTTTCTGGAAATTCTGTTTTCAAGGAGAAAGGAATTTTTTTTTTTTCCCCTCCAATAGTAATAGCCCTTTCCTAATTTACCAGAATTTATCAGATTTCTCACAGCTTACACCTGGATAGTTCAGGAGAAAGTTCAGATAAGTCACAATCCGTGTGCATGTCTTCTTTCAGTAGAAGCCTTTTTTTCCAGCTTGGTTTTAGACAAAAGATTGAGAAAGACAAAGGTCATAACAATACATCTTGTTCTACCTTTACACTTCAAGATATTAAAAAAAATAAACTCAAGAAAATTTGTAAAATAGATATACACCAAACTCAAATCTGTCTGGGATCCCTGCACCTCAGTTTAGAGACTGACAGTCAGACTTTCTTGTATTGAACTGTCTGGACCCTACAACACGTTTTTTGTTTTGAAATGTAAGAGCATATCTAGCCCTTTAAGTTAAAAAGAAAGCCAACTTAAAACCCTAAGAAGAACACCAAAGCATATGCTTTTGTCCATAATCAGTTAATAGACAGTGCACATCTACTTAGTTGAATATGTAGCTACATCACCATTTTCTCCTATAGTCCTACTGTGTAATCTTGTCCTGGATTATGTTCTACACATATGTGACCCTGCAGAGTATGTCCTAGCATAGCTTTTGCTGCCATGTTAATCTGGTTGCATTTGCCGGGAATCAAGGAAATGAGAGAGCCAGTCTTGATAGCCAGGCTCAACAATGAAAACTAGAACTATGTCCCATGGCCATTTACATAGTAACTGGTGAATGAGGGGACTCCAAATGGAGCTGTTCCCAATGCAGCTCATCCAAAGCTTCAGTTCTGTTACAGCAATTCTTTTTGGCTAAAAAGAAGCTCAGTTTAGACTAACTGCTTCACAGATTATATTAATTACAACATTTCTTATGCACAGATATAATTTTAAAGAAAGAGCAATACGAAGTACACATTTGGCAATTACTTCCACAATATGCAGGGATGGCAAAACAAATAGAAATGCTTGTTACAAGTAGTAAATACAAAATTAGTTGAGTTGTGAAAAATAAGAATCTTTTATTTTAGTAAAGAAATCCTTCATTTTTGTTTTCCTTGAAAATAAATCATATGTTTCCCTAGTGCTGGCAGACTGTGATACTGTGATACTGTGATATGCTGAGCCACTTTCCATAATCTTACAACAATCTTGGTTAACTGGGGTTGTCCCATTGGACTGGAGGCTGGCAGATGTGATGCTCATCTTCAAGAAGGGCCAGAAAAAGGATCCCAGCAACTACAGGCCTGTCAGTCTCACCTTGGTGCCAGGGAAGGTGATGGAATGGATCATTTTGAGAACCATCATGGATCAGTTAGAGGTCAACCAGGCGATCAAGCTCAGTCAGCATGGGTTCATGAGAGGCTAGTCCTGCTTGACAAACCTGATCTCATTCTATGACAAGGTGACCCGCTTAGTGAGTGAAGGTAAGCCTGTCAATGTAGTCTATCTGGACTTCAGTAAGGCCTTTAACACCGCAACACGCTAATGAATAAGCTGGCTGCCCATGGCTTGGATAGGAACATGCTCTGCTAGGTGGAACACTAGCTGGATGGCCGGGCCCAGAGAGTTGTGGTCAATGGAGGCCAGTCATGAGTGACGTCCCCCAGAGCTCAGTGCTGGGGACACTCCCATTCAACATCTCTATTAATGATCTTGATGTGGGGACTGAGTGCACCCTCAGTAACCTTCTAGGATTCTACCAGCAACTGAGCATCCTTATGGCCTCCAGAGGCATTTGAAGGCAATAACATATGTCATACTTGGTTTGTAATGTATGTATGCCTCAAAACAACTTTTTAACCACAGTTTAACCTAAAAGACAAGTAATCTTTGCTTTTATTGCAGCCACTTAAAGATGAAGGCACTCAGATCTTACATCAACGAACACAAGATAAATATTACAAGAAAATTGACTAGAGATGCTGGAAATACATCTTACTTGTTCTAAAAATGTTACGTGTATTGTTGGAATTTGCATCCATATATATAAAGATAAAAATATGTGTATTTATATAAATAGGAATAGCAATGGTAATAATATAAATGTTAATATAAAACAATGCTTTTATAGTAAATAACTTGTATAATGCTATATATAAACAGTACTATATGGTAAAATATAGGATCAGAGAAAGATATTGGTTGTGTAGTTCCTAAATAAGGGCAGTCAGCTCTGAAAAGGGTCTCTGGTTCTAGGCCTGCTAGGGCATTTCCTCTTAAACCTGTCTTTATTGAACAGCATTCATAAATAAGGTAATGACTGTTTTCTCCCAGAAGAATGTTCTCACCACTCAAGTACAGAATCATATCCATCTAAATGATGTCTGAATATTTACTTCATCCTCCTCAGAGCATGGATGTCATCTTTAACATGGTGGGTTAGATATTATCTTTTCCTTTTTGGAAGACAGACTTATATTTCATATAATTTAAAGTATTTTCCTAACTGAATGACTTATATGTCTAAAATCAAGAGAGGCTTTAGGCTAAGAATCCCAGTCTTACATAGGTTTGTAAACTTAGGAGAAGCGGATATAGAAAAATGTTTCTCTGTATTGTCTACCTTTCTACTCAGCTTGCTTGTTGTCTGTGAATTCCAGTTCTACACGTCTGCATGTCTACAGTGTGCTTTTGTGGCCAAGAGGGCCAACAGCATCCTGGGGTAGATCAGAAGGGAAGTGGTTAGCAGATCAAGAGAGGTTCTTCCCCTCTACTCTGCACTGGTGAGACCACATCTGGAGTATTGTGTCCAGTTCTGGGCTCCTCAGTTCAAGAGGGATGTGGAGCTGCTGGAGGGAGTCCAGCATAGGGCAACGAGGATGATGAAGGAGGTGGAGCACCTCCCTTATGAGGAGAGGCTGAGAAAGATGGGTCTCTTTAGCTTGGAGAAGAGGAGACTGAGGGGTGACCTCATTAATGTCTATAAATATGTGAAGGGTAGGTGTCAGGAGGATGGACCCAGGCTCTTCTCTATGTCATCTAGTGAGAGAATGAGGGGCAATGGTTGTAAGCTGGAACATAGGAGGTTCCACATCAACCTGAGAAGGAACTTCTTCACGGTGAGGGTGACAGAGCACTGGAACAGGCTGCCCGGGGGAGGTTGTGGAGTCTCCTTCACTGGAGACATTTAAGACCCACCTGGATGTGTTCCTGTGTCAGGGGGATTGGACTAGATGACCTTTCAAGGTCCCTTCCAATCCCTACTTGATTCTATGATTCTATGATTCTATGTTTAGCTCTCCCTTTGAAAAATACAGAGATATCAGGAGTCCACCTTCATAGAATCTTTTAGGTTGGAAGGGACTTTAAAGATCATGTAGTTTCAACCCACCTACCATGAGCAGAGACACCTCTCACTAGATTAGAACACTGGCCTTAATCACCTCGAGGGATGGGGCATCCACACCTTCTCTGGGCAAAGTATTCCAGTGGCTCTTCATCCTTACAGTGAGGAATTTCTTCCTAAGACCTAATATAAATCTGTGATCTAGTTTGAAACAACTGCTTCTTGTCCTGTCACTAGATGCCCTCATTAACTGTTTGTCTCCAGTTTTCCTGCAAGCCCCAAAATACCTTGCAATGATGAGCAGATTTTGCTCTTGAAGGTGACAAACTGAAAGTTATCTTTGGGAACAACTAGCATTACCACACTTACATGCTTTGTGGAGTTGAGCCTGTACCTCTACAAGACAAAAAATCATAAAATTTATTGATATTTCTGCCAGAAGTCAGTAAGTGAAACAAAGCCATGTGCAGATCTACAGAATAGTTTATAAAAATTACAATTAATATCACAAATTAATGTGATACAGTTAATGAAATCCTTCTAAACAGTATCACTGCTCTTTTTCTGAAGGCAGGATGGAGGCTTGTTAATTTAGCTCAATCTGTTTAGTTTATCCAAAAGCTGGTTAAAAGGTGTCTTCATTATGCTATTTAACTAACTGTTTAAGGTAGATGCCTTTTTAATCTAATAGGGAAAGCTGTAATGAGATCCAGTGCTTAGTAGATGGAGCAAGACAAATTTGAATTAGGAGTAAAGCAGAAATTTTAATAGTGAGAGTAATTAATCACTGGCAAAACTTAGAAAGTATGAGGTGGATTCTTCATTATTTGAGGAACTAAGTTAAATACTTTATTAAACACGTGGTGTAAGTCAAACAGAGATTACTAATATAGAAATTGCTTAGTACCTCTCATTGCCCTGTGTCAGTTAAGAGGTCAAATTAGGTCATCATTGTCATCATTCTTAAAATATATGAACCAATAGATGCGGAAAGTACGAAGTCAATTTCAAGGCTACTTACTTACCTGGAACTACCTCAACTGCTTCTTCCAAGTAAAATTCAATTTGATGACTGAACCTTATTTTTCTCAGGAGCCTCTCAATAGACTCTCAACAGCTGCTGCCTCACTACCAAGCAGATTTTTCTGCCCCAAGATCCTTTCTGCATAGCTCTTCCTTCAATCCACTCACTGCTTAAATGATCTGAAGAGAGCAGCCAGTGCAGAAACTATTTTCCTAACTTAAAAGATGGATATCAGACAGAGCAGGTGACTTTTTGAAAGTAGAGATGTAAAAGTATTGAAACTTGGCCATCTGCAGGCTTTGGGAAATATTTTGACAGGTACTTACAACCTCTGAATATTCCAATTCAGGTAAAAAATATTCAGGCTTCCATTGCTTTTAAATTTAAACTGAAATATCTGCCAGCTCAAATTCTTTTCCATACTCCTAATGAAGACACAATATGCAGGGAATAATGACAATCCATGTGCAGGCCAGAACTAAAGCACAGACTACCTTATCAGTACACCACCAAAAATGAAGAGAATATTCTATCAGCATATCTTCATTGACTCAATCTACAGGGAGGCTGAAAATATCCTGAGCTCTGTAGAAGATGTAGCTGTTGCTGTATTAACCAGAAAAAGATATTAGTGACAAGATGCATTAATATTAGGTGGTATGATATGGCTTCTGGAAATAACCATTCCTTATTTTGTTAGTCCAGAAAAAAACAGATGAATTCTTCCTGCCACTCTTCAAACCCAATAAAAAGGGGAAATTTGAAATATGTTAGTCCTCTTCCATTTGTAAATACTAAATCCAAAGCTCGATGTGAAGAAAAAATTAAGAAGATGAAGGACAGATCAATAAAGTGAAACAATAAAGTTTGGAAAAAGACAGTAATTTCTACATGAGCAATGTAGAAATAAAATCCTAGTAGGTGTCTTGATAAGAGTCTAACCTTAACTGTCCTTGTAGCTGTTAAAGCTACCCACTTCCTTTTCTTCATCACTCACATTATTTTTCCAAGCTTAGTCATCGTATCTACCCCTAAAGCCATGCTGTTTCAAGAGCAAGAAGAGCTAAGTACTGCCTTGCAGCTCTAGCATTTCAAGTCTCTTCAACAGTGTTGCACTTTCTTGTCCATTACCTGCTCCTATATCATTGATCCCTGCTCACTGGCTTATTGCTTCAGACAGTTTGTGTAGGAGGTCAACACTACACAAAATGTACAATAAGGAATGAATGGACTGCTCAGAACAACAAAGCAGTTTTTCATCCAGAAGTACAAAATCACAATTTAATGCAGGAGAGCTGCAGGCTTTGGTGTTGCTGAAGTATCTACGAGGCCCTGAGCCCTCCCCACTTTTCACCAGCACATGAGAGTCGGTTCAGTCCATTAAGACATCTGGCCATTTGGCATTCTTAAGACACTCTGTGCTAATTCCATTCTTCTTCATATTCACTGGTTGCTTAAAAGTTTCTTCCAGACAATGAGACTTGCACTTAAATATATAATTTCATTAAAAGGGTCAAAGAACTGTACTTTGCAGGGTATCAATGAACAGCTTTACAGCATCGTATGAGCACAGATTGCTATTTAAGTAAAGTGCCTACTGCTACAAGAAAAATGATGACATTCTTAATGTCTGCACAGAAACAATGCAATTCAGTTCTAAATTGCAGTTTCACTTGCTCTGTAGAATCATCATACCCACACAATTATAATTCCCATGTAGTTATAGTACGGCTTTTTATTTTCCTGACAAACAGATAGCTCTTGCAGTTCTTGATAGTGAACTAGTAATAATGTGGAATAGATTTAATGTCTTCTAGTTAATCATCTATACTGCAATGGTTTGTTAAGATCCAGTTACAGAAGAAATCGTTAGTACTAGCACATGTGTAGAACCCAACCTGATTCTCAGTTTGCAAAGTGAGTAACATGACTGGCTATTTGACAAACAAATGCCTGACTTCCCATTTTCATTTTTAAGTTTATTTGATATGGAATACATGTGTTTCAGTAAAATATAAAACCCCCTCAGAATCCCACAAGGCCGCTTCAAAAGAGGAAGTCTCTAATAATTGAAATATCAATATGATTATGTGAAAACTCCCTGCTGCATTTTGAAACTCTCTATGATTCTATGATACTTTTCTTGGGTGCTCCAGCCCTCTGATCATCCTCGTGGCCCTCCTCTGCACTCACTCCAGCATGTCCACATCCTTCTTGTAATAAGGGCTCCAGAACTGGACGCACTACTGCAGGTGGGGTCTCACCAGAGTGGAGTAGAGGGGGAGAATCACCTCCCTCGACCTGCTGCCGCACTTCTTCTGATGCAGTCCAGGATCAGGTTTGCCTTCTGGGCCGCAAAGTGCACACTGCTGGTTTGTGTTGAGCTTTTCATCCACATCCTTGAGTACTGTTACTGATTAATAAATTTGTTGGCTGTTAGATGACATTGAATGGATCTAGTCATTAGTCTTATTATTTTGTCAGATTTATAATGGCAGGAGTCAAGAACAGGATGACATATTTCATTATCCTTTCTGTATTTTTCTCGTTTCTTCTTTTCCAATTAAAATGAATCAAAATTTAAAAAGTTTAATAACTGATGTAACCAAAGCATCACATGGTGATATTTTCAGCATAGAAGAAACAGTTTTTGAAACTTTCTTACATGTGAAAATAGCTTTAAATGAGTAAGGGCAAATGAAGGAATATTAAAATATTTATACAGACTCGAGGGGGACTTTTATAGTGACCTTCCAAAACCAGAAAGGGCCCGTAAGAAGGCTCTGCGAGACCTGTTCACAAAGGCATGTGATAGTAGTGGTTTTAAGCTAGAAATTTAGGCTGGACATTAAAAAATGTTCTTTAATATGAGGGTAGTGGACCATTGGCACAGGTCACTTAGAGATGTGCTGATGCCCCCATACCTGGAGACATTCAAATTCTAAACGTATAACTTTGTTTTTAACTCACACCAAGTTTTGGTGCAATTGTGTTACTAGATATCTTCGAGGGAAAGGCAGACAGACAGAAAAGGACTCAATAGCATTTCCTCTTCACCTGTCCATTCCCTTGCAAAGTGAAGAGCCAATATACCTAAACCTAGAAAATCAATTATCCACAGAATCTGTCTGCTCTGAGTTTGCACGTCACTTTACAGCTCCAAACAGTAAACACAAGTATCTTTAGGACTGCTGTATTTCAGATGCTCTAGCTTTGAAAGCAGCAATATCTCTTTCTCTTCCACCTTTGAATTCATTGCATTTTTAAGGCATTAACTTTCCTCTTTAAGGACAATTTAGTTCCCAACAATCTTTTATTCTGACCAACAAAAAAAATCCTACATTAATTAGTGGTACTATTCTTTCAAATGCGTCATGTTTGATGTCTGGGGTTATGTGTGAATTGTAGCACAGCAATGCCTGCTGGATTGTTAAAACTAAGGATAATAATTGTTGTGGTCATTTGTGCAATAGCACATACGTCACTGGATTGAAACAAAGTTTGATATCCAGTGAGCATGAGAAATTTTGCAAAAAAGATGGATGTAGGTTTCCTTTTGGATTAAACTATTTGCTATTTGAAGTAATAATCTTCTAGAATAACACTGGTAAAATCCTCCTTTTGAAAAATGTCAATATTTAGCTAGAACAAGGTGTTATTCCAACAACAAATTCATAGACTATCCAGAAGTGTGTAGTCAGGTGACTTTGTTTCATCATTCCAGTGATTTTTTGCTCTGAATGTGCTCTTTAGCAAGGAACGATATGCAGGATTCCCGCAGGCATTGGCCAGGGCATTTAATATGTCATTTTCCTTTCTGTGAAGTGCTCATAGCAGCGGTGCGTTTCCTTAGTCTGCTGGAGCTCTTTTTAACATTTACACTCACAGTATTTGCTGCTATCATTTACAGCCCAGCAGGAGCTGGGCTTGGTTTTGACTGAGGCTCAAAATGTTGCTGCAGTAAATGAACAGTAAGATCCCTAGACCTAGACAAATGTAGACAAGTAGCATAAAAATGCATGTCTGTTCAACGGCACAATACTGCCTGGGATGAATCCATGGCATTATCAAGGAAAATTACTTCATCCACTCAAGGATTCCTACCTCTTCTGTATTTCCCACATCTTTAGAACTATTCTGAGTCATGGCCAGCAAGTGGAAACACCTCCATGATGTGCTATATCTACTCCACAGATCCTGTCATCTGTACTCAACAGTTTCTGTACCAAAACCACTGCTTTGCCTATGACTGGAAGCCTAGGGCATGCATTAGAAGAAAAGGCAAGTGTTGAGAAGAGAAAAAGACTGTTCAGGTAGCTGGAAAGATCTGCTGGATGGGGAAGGTTTTCCAGGAGGAAGGAAGAAGAAAGGCTTAAATGTGTTTCTATCACCGGAAAGGGTGTGAGACTGATTCTCAATTTCTGTGTCTCATCCATTAGAGGAACATGTTTTCTATACAGGCAGGCACACACTCTTCTGAATTGTGGAAGATGAACAAGCATTTGTTTAAGATGAGGGTTAAACCACTCACTTGGTTGTGCGAGATTTCCAGTTGTATCTGTTTTAGAGGCAGGTTATCAGAGCATTGAACAATGAATCAAAGACATGATTGCTACTTACAGCATGTTCCCTCGTAATATTGGCTGGATAATTTACCTCACTGTCAAATTTTGTGCATGCATTCCAGTTTCCAGAATATCTAATTCTTTCCCTTGAATAATGGTAACATTGCTTGAACATAAAATGACTGTTTATGCTAAATGTTTCCACTACTTCAAATGGATTCAGGGACATTTTTCACAAAAGATTACAGGAAGACATGTCCATTTATATTTTTTTGCAACATATATTATTTCCTTGTTTTATTTTCACTTCATTCATTTACATGGTAAAACACAAGGTACTGTAATGCTACCACCTAAGTGGATGTAAAATTTGTTGTGATAAAAAATTTTCTAGATATTTATATGACAAAATTTTGTATTTGTGTGTGTGTTGTAACAGGTGGTACAATTGAAAGAGATAGAATATGAAATTTCAAGATCCACTCTCAGTGTTCTTCACCTATTAGACAAATATATGCTTGTCACTTCTGAAAAAAAGTCTGGTTGAGACTAGCTGGGTGTTTCTGAATGCTTTAGGGGCAATGCAAAATCAATTAATAGGAAATGCTCGTCTTCCTGTAGAAATATCAGTATAGCTGACAATTTGAATAGCTTCCATAAAGTGTCCCTGGAATTCAGAAAGAAAATAAAAAAGGTTTTATTTAACCTTCCAGCAATACAATTACTGAATTACCAAGAGTTCAAGTTGGTAGCTCTTCACAAGTATTGTACTTTATGAAACTGTGGATTTTTATATAAAATGCTTCTTAAAAAGCCCTTTAAGTAGCATGCTGGTACATTTTGGAGTGAGGAAATGCACTCACACTGCATGTGTAAGACAGTGACAGATTGTAAGAGTTTATTGCTTTCTGCAGATATTGTGTCTGGTGTTACGGTTCAGTAAAAAAAAATATTCAGAATGATAGAGATAAGAACATTCTAAGAATGAGACATTTTTCTTGTTTTCCAGAGCTGGAAGGAAAGAAAGGAAGGAAAGAAGGATGAAAGAAAACAGTGCCATGTAAATGTTAATCCAAGCTAAAAAGCAAAAACCAAATTGGGTGAAAATTACTCTGGGTGACTTTAGCACATAACTAAGGTGTCAGTAGGGTATGAGGCCTTTTCCCCATTGTTCTGTGTAAAAATATTACAACTATCTTCACGTGCATGGATTGGGTTCCCACACTAGGGCCACAAAAAGTGGATATATTAACAAATTAGCTTAGTATTTTCCTTTCTTCCCTAGTCTATTTAAGTATTCCTCAAGAGTGTCATTCTGAAGGCATGGATGCACCAATGACGGCTTTATGACATGTTTTGATGGGTTAGGTTTTAGGACACAGAAAAACATACGTATCTCCCAAACTACTCCCCTCTATGCCCCACAGTGAGAACAGAAAATGTAGGGTAGGGTACCTGGGGGACTCTAATACCAGAGGGGTAATCTGGAAGCAGGGATGGATGGCTAGAGGAGTCCTCAGCCAGCTGTGGAGGAGAGAGGACGCATGACCCTGTGCTCTGATCCTTAGCTCAGCCCAGCTGTCTTCTCCTGCAACATTTCATTCAAAAGGTAGGAAGTCAAGGAAGGGAGCCAGAAGAAACTGTGTGGTTAAACAGGGGTCTGCTGCGCAAATTCAAGAGGAAAAAGAAAGTTTATAGTTCATGGAAGGAGGAGATGGCCACTTGGGATGATAATAAGGCTCTAGTCAGAAGATGTAGGGACTCAACTAGGAAAACCAAGGCCTCTTTGGAATTGAACCTTGCAAGAGAGGTCAAGGGCAACAAAAAGGGCTTCTTCAAATGCATTGCAGGTAAAACTAAATCTAGAGGCAGTGTAGGCCCCCTGCTGAATGAGGTGGGTGCCCTGGAGACAGAGGATACAGAGAAAGCAGAGATACTTTGCCTTCCTTGCCTCTGTCTATACTTCTGGGACCTGTCCTGATATCAAGCCCCAGACCGCTGAGGCCCCAGAGGAAGTTGAGGCAAGAGAGGAGTTTGCTCTTGTTGGGTTAGGGATAAGCTGAGCAAACTGGATGTACACAAATCTATGGACCTGGATGGAACTGCTAGGCCACTCTCCATCATCTTTGCTAGTCATGGGGATCAAGAGATGTGCCCAGCAACTGGAGGATAGCAAATGTTGCTCCTATCTTTAAAAAGGGTAAGAAGGAGGATCCAGGTGACTACAGACCAGTCAGCCTCATCTCCATGCCAGGATAGATGATGGAACAATTTAGTCTTGACACTGGCTCCAGGCAGAGCAAAGACCAAGAGGGTTATTAGAGACAGTCAGCATGGCTTCACCAAAGGGAGGTCATGCTTGACCAACCTGATAGCCTTTTCTGAGGGCATAACCAGGTGGATAGATGATGGCAAAGCAGTGGATGTGGTCTGTCTTGACTTTAGCAAAGCATTTGACACAGTCTCTCACAGCATCCTCGCAGCCAAACTGAGGCAGTGTGGTCTAGATGATCGGGTAATGAGGTGGATCATGAACTGGCTGCAGGATAGAAGCCAGAGAGAAGTGGTCAATGGGACAGAGTCTAGCTGGAGGCCTGTATCTAGTGGAGCCCTGCAAGGGTTGGTACTGGAACCAGTCCTTTTCAATCTATTCACTGATGACTCAGATGAAGGATTAGAGAGCATTGTCAGCAAGTTTGCTGATGACAGAAACTGGGAGGAGTGGCCATCACCCAAGCAGGCTGTGCTGCCATTCAGTAGGACCTGGACAGGCTGGAGAGCTGGGTGGTGAGAAATTTAATGAAATATAACAAGGGTAAGTGTAGAGTCTTGTATCTGAGCAAGAACAACCCCAGGTACCGGTATAGGTTGGGGACCGACCAGTTGGAGAGCAGTGTAGGAGAAAGGGACCTGGGAGTCCTGGTGGACAGTAAGATGACCATGAGCCAGCAGTGTGCTCTTGTGGCCAAGAAGGCCTGGGGTGGATCAGAAGAGGATGCTTAGCAGATCAAGAGAGGTTGTTCTCCCCCTCTACTCTTCCCTGGTGAGACCATATCTGGAATATTGTGTCCAGTTCTGGACCCTCAGTTCAAGAAGGACACAGAACTGCTGCAGAGCCAAAAAGATGATGAAAGGAATAGAACCTTTCCCCTATGAGGAAAGGCTGAGACAGCTGGGTCTCTTTAGCTTGGAGAAGAGGAGACTGAGGGTTGACCTCATTAATGTCCATAAATATGTGAAGGATGGGTGTCAGGAAGACGGAGCCAGGCTCTTCTCAATGGTGCAATGGGTGTAAGCTGGAACATGGGAGGTTCCATATAAATATCAGAAGGAACTTCTTCATAGTGAGGGTGACAGAGCACTGGAACAGGCTGCCCAGGGGTGTTGTGGAGTGTCCTTCTCTGAAGAACTTTCAAACCCTTCTGGATATGTTCCTGTGCGACTTAGTGTAGGTGGTCCTGCTGTGTCGGGGGATTGGACTAGATGATCTTTCGAGGTCCCTTCCAATCTCTAATGTTCTGTGATTCCGTGATACCTTCTACCCTCTGTGTAGCACTAATTGAGCTTTTATCAACTAGTGGTGGTAGATTGGGAGGGGATTTTGCACTTGTGTTTTTGCCTTAAACTATTTCTAAGTGTGGCTCTGTTTTTCATGATGAAGAGTGCTGCGGGAGGTTGGCTACATGGGCAGCTGCTGGGTGAATGCCAAGGGAGCTGCGCCCCTGCACAGTCCCAGTCACTGAGTGCCTTGCACTCACAGGTTAATGGCACGAACTAGCCACTCCATTATTTTTCCTTCCTCCCTTGTGTTCCAGCACAGTGCAGATGCAGAAAACATCCCAACGCAAGCACATGTCGCTGCCGCCCCGTGGTGAGCGCCCCCTACCGAGTAGAGACCGAAACTACATCCAATCGCCTTTTGTACATAGTTCTTCCCATACACCATCGCCCTAAATTTCCCTTTTCTTTATTGTGAAGGTTTTTCTGTTGTTGTTTTTGTTTCTTTTAAATTTATTTTGTTTTGGATAGATTCTACAATTGATTCTAGTTTTCAAATTTGTTTATATTCCCTTCCTGTGTCGGTGGGAGGGGAGTCTAACCATCTGTTCTGCAGGGCTCCACCTTTAACCCTCAAACCAGCACACATGTGTTCACTTCTCTAATTTACCATGTAGCTAGTAAATATTGTTGCGCTCTACCTGTGAGCAGTTAAGCTGTAGAATATTCCTTTCTTATCTGGAAAGCCATTTACTTCTGGTCAATAAACTACTGAGTGAGTACTGAGGTGGAATATCAGAGAAGAAGGAGGGAGTAGGAACATGTTAATGGTTGGACTTGATGATCCCAAGGGTCTTTTCCAACCTGAATGATTCTTTGACTCTATGTTTACATTGTTCTGAAAAGCTGTAGACATCCATGTTTGTTTTCATCTTCCTCTTGTTCCATTGCATCTCTGTTGACCTTTCTGGATGTCTACATTGATGGAATCTCCTGTGTGGAAACAACTCATCTAAAGCCATCTCTCTAATATTAGGTGTCTACTCTAAGGTTGTCCTGCAGAAGATAGAGGATATGTTTGAACTCATATAGCCTACATTAATCCTAAGTCCTATTGCATTTTAACAATGTTATTACCTGACATTTCAAGAGATAGACACCTGCATGTATGAAATGGTTGTGTACATTCTTTTCAGCTTGTTTCTGTTGAACATCAGTGCTACTGCAGCCTTCTATTCAGGTCAATTTGAGTCATAAATTTTTACTTCTCTTAAGTAGGTTGCCTTATGAGAAAGACTTTCCAGAAGCTGTTTCTGATGTAAATACAGAAATTTAGTGAAAACACCTCTAACAGAATATTACTACATAATATTCAACCAAAAACTCTAAGAGGAAATGTAGTTTTTTAGAGGTATTGTGAGTTTATTCCTAGACTTCTCTAGTAACTACCTTATTTATCAACTGTTAGTCCTTTAAATTGTGTTAAATGCCCTTTCACAGAATCATAGAATCAACAAGGTTGGAAAAGACCTTGAGATCATCAAGTCTAACTATCTGCCCTACAACCACTAACCACTAAACCACCTCCTGAAACACAAAGTCTACCCATTTTTTGAACCCCTCCACTCCTCCATGGACAGCCTGTTCCAAAGCCTCACCACTGTTTCTATGAAGACGTTCTTCCTACTATCCAATCTGAACCTCCCCTTGTGAAACTGGATCCCATTTCTTACTGCCCTGTTGCTAGACGCTAGAGAGAAGAGGCCAATACGTGCTTCAGTACAACCTCCTCTGAAGTAGTTGTAGAGAGCATTGAGGTCTCCCCTCAGCATCCTCTTGTCCTGGCTGAATAGCCCAAGCTCCCTCACCCTCTGCTCATCAGACCTGTTCTCCAGGCTCTAATCAGCCCAGCTGCTCTTCTCTCCTTTCCAGCACCTAGACTGGACAACAGTGGGTTCAGGAAGGGCAGATCCTGCCTCTCCAACCTGCTCTCCTTCTATGATCAGGTGACCCGCTTGGTGGATGTGGGGAGGCCTGTGGATGTGGTCTATCTGGACTTCAGCAAGGCCTTTGACACTGTCCCCCACAGCAAACTGCTGGCTAAGCTGTCAGCCCGCGGCTTGGACGGCAACACTCTGTGCTGGGTTAGGAACTGGCTGGAGGGCCGAGCCCAGAGGGTGGTGGTGAATGGTGCCACATCCAGCTGGCGGCCGGTCACTAGTGGTGTTCCTCAGGGATCAGTGCTGGCCCCCATCCTCTTTAATATTTTCATAGATGATCTGGATGAGGGCATTGAGTCAGTCATCAGCAAGTTTGCAGATGACACAAAGCTGGGGGCAGATGTGTCTGAGTTGGAGGGCAGAAGGGCTCTGCAGCGGGACCTTGACCGCCTGGACAGTTGGGCAGAGTCCAACGGGATGGCGTTCAATAAGTCCAAGTGCCGGGTGCTGCACTTTGGCCACAACAATCCCATGCAGAGCTACAGGCTGGGGTCGGAGTGGCTGGAGAGCAGCCAAACAGAAAGGGACCTGGGGGTGCTGATTGATACCCGCCTGAACATGAGCCAGCAGTGTGCCCAGGTGGCCAAGAGGGCCAATGGCATCCTGGCCTGCATCAGGAATGGTGTGGCCAGCAGGAGCAGGGAGGTCATTCTGCCCCTGTACTCTGCACTGGTTAGGCCGCACCTTGAGTACTGTGTCCAGTTCTGGGCCCCTCAATTTAGGAAGGACATTGAGGTGCTTGAGCGTGTCCAGAGAAGGGCAACGAGGCTGGTGAGGGGCCTTGAGCACAAGCCCTATGAGGAGAGGCTGAGGGAGCTGGGATTGTTTAGCCTTGAGAAGAGGAGGCTCAGGGGAGACCTTATTGCTGTCTACAACTACCTGAGGGGTGGTTGTGGCCAGGAGGAGGTTGCTCTCTTCTCTCAGGCAGCCAGCACCAGAACAAGAGGACACAGCCTCAAGCTGCGCCAGGGGAAATTTAGGCTTGAGGTGAGGAGGAAATTCTTCACCGAGAGAGTCATTAGCCACTGGAATGGCCTGCCCAGGGAGGTGGTGGAGTCGCCAACTCTGGAGCTGTTCAAGGCACGATTGGACGTGGCACTTGGTGCCATGGTCTAGCCTTGAGGTCTGTGGTGACAGGTTGGACTTGATGATCTATGAGGTCTCTTCCAACCTTGATAATACTGTGACTGTGGCGTACCTAGACTGTGATGCCCCAAACTGCCCCCAGCACTCACCAGGGCTGAATATAGGGGTGCAATCACCTGCTTTCAAAGGGTTCTCATGAAATGCCAGTTTAAATGTAAGAAGTATATTAAATATGAGTGCAAAATAATAAATCGTAAAAGTCAGGAAGCAGGAAGTGCCTGCGCGTGTTGTTCCAGCCGACGTCACTAGATGGCAATGTTATACGTGCTCTTGCAGCCCAGCGATTAGGACGCGAGCGCGCACGCTGGAGAAATGCTCTGTGGTTGCTAACGTTGTGCGGCAGTTGTATTTGAAAAGTACCAAGTTTGCTTTTTCCCCACTTTAATCTCTGTATTTGGTAATGAGAAACAAACATGATTTGTCAGCTCATGTTTCTAGAGAAAGACAGGTGCTAGAGCTGGCTTTGTACGTAGCCAGGCAAATTTGAGCTCAGTTGGATAAACTGACCCATCCCATGCTATTACATATCTCCTTATCTCTCAATCTGTCATTTACTTATAAATGAGACCAGACTCCTTACAGCTGGTTAAGGCATGGCCAGAAGCACTATGTTAGCACATGGTCATGCTCAAATGCTCTGCTAAACAGAAAGTGAAGTATCTTTAGAGAGT
This sequence comes from Rhinopomastus cyanomelas, assembly GCA_013400115.1. Classification (NCBI taxonomy): domain Eukaryota; kingdom Metazoa; phylum Chordata; class Aves; order Bucerotiformes; family Rhinopomastidae; genus Rhinopomastus; species Rhinopomastus cyanomelas. The sequence continues at coordinate 220,075 of VXBP01001305.1, read as the reverse complement.
GAATCACATGGGCTCTCAAAATCTGCTCTTTGGCTATAGAGATTTTCTGAAGACTTTTCTAAACAGAAAGCTCCTAGCTGAAACCTGTAATACAGAAAGCATAAGGGTGCTTTTGGGGCTATGGTACAACTTGTGCAGAAGTGAAATTGAAAAATACTTCATTTTGAATATAATTTTGATAACAGAACCACATTTGTAGGATTAAATAGAATAAAGTTGGAAGACCAGGGGGAGAAGAATGAATGCAAGACTGCCTCTGTAGAAAGGAAAACGCAAGAGAGAAGATCAGAGAAAGCAAAGCACTGGAACAGAAGCCTATGAAGAAACGTATCATTGCAGTGAGCCTGATGGTCTTCTGTGTTTCAGGTATTTCTTTGCTGTAAGCAGCAATGGTTGTCTCCTTACTTTGGCCTGTGACTTCTTCAAAGTCTGCTGAAGAAGAGGCAGGTAAAAAGAAGTCAAAACCCAGAAGCACATGTGTATGAGAGCTCATGAGGAAGGATAGGTCACTGAAGTGTTAGTTAAGGAAGATTTACAGTATCTTGAATATGAAAAACCAATGAAAGCAAGCAAATCAGTTCCAATATACAACAGTACAACTCTTAGCTTCCTCCTAGAGGGAAGATGGATTATTGTATCTCTTGGCTGCTCTAACTACAAGTCTTCTGCGGCCAATACAATTTCAGGGACATGCTGGCCAGGTGTTGGCACCTCAGTGAACATCTTTTACATGTATTAGCAGTAGCTTGCCAAAAGAATTTAACTGTCTAAGGATTTGATCTGAGTCTTGTGACAGCAGAAACCAGACTAGTGCAAAACCTGAGTGAATTTGAGTTCCTTAGAGATAAAAAGGCGGAAGATGTTGTTATCTATATGTAATAACATGAGTAAGACAAAGGACATCTGAATCTAGCTCCTTCTTCTGTGACTCTGTGGATGAATAATCTCACGTGGGTCATCTGCTTGTTCCTTATGTTATACAGTGGCTTTCACTAAGTTGTAAAATTAAACAATCTCTTGCTTATTCTTCCCAAATTATTAAAGCTATGTGACCTAATGGCAAATACTCAGTTCCCATAGCTTGGGAATTTAGGATGCTGCTAGTTTTACAAGATCAGTCTGTAAATCACTGTCCAGCTATTGACCAAGTTTCTACTTAGTGATATGTTAGAGAAGTAAGTCAAGTCTTTCCACTTGGACTAAATTATGTATTGCTTCCAAAGGAAGAATTTGGTATGTTTGGCACAACTTAATCTTGGGTTACTTTCCACAGACCGGTACTGTGACTTCAACAGCACATTATTGACAGGATGTGTTTCTGTAATTTTAATGAAATGGAGATAGCAAATGACTTTGAAGCACTAATGTAGATTTATATCTTAAAGGTGTTCTACTAGGTGATAATATGTGTGCCACGTCTTAAAGTGTCTACATTTCCAGACAGTATCTGAACTTCTTTGCTTATGTTTGGAGCAGTCATGTTTCTGAGTCATGGAACAAATGTTAATCTTGGTGATGGAATGTGAACAAAGTAAGACAAAACAGCCTATTTAGTTTTGGACTGATGATGCTTAAGAAAAAAGTGGAGGTTAGTATATTAGCTGTATTGGAAGCTATGACAGCATTGTCAATATCTCTGAAATATTAATCAAATCACAACTGCAAGCAGTTTGACTTTACTTAGAAATACACAAAATTAAGGTATATGATGGTTTGTAAAACATGTAAGCAGTTCCATGAAAATAGCTGTGCTTATACTCAAAACATAGTAGTGTTTTTATTTAATAATTTAATGATTATTCCATTTAATGCTGCAATTTAGTAGGTGTTTGAAGTTGCTTCAACTTGTCCGAAATAATACAGTTTGTGTTCTGAGCTGTGAAATCATGCTTCCTCATCTACAATATTTTAGTGGCTGTGTGGCTTAAATAAGTGGGTTCTTTGCTGATTTGAAAGCTGTCTGCATGTTTGAGGCCAGAAAGTCATATTGAATGGAGTTAAATTGAGTTGGAGTTTGATTACAAGTGGTGTTCCCCTGTACACCAGTACTGGGGCCCAGTGTTGGGGCCAGTCTTATTTAACACCATTGTTAATGACCTAGATGAGTGAATCGATTGCACACTCAGCAAGTTTGCACATGACACCAAATTGTGTGTATGTGTCAATCTGCTAGAAGGTCTATGCAATGTTGATTGACAGCCAACTGAACAGGAGGCAGCGGTGTGGCTAAGAAAGCCAGTGGCATTCTGGCCTGCGGCAGAAACAGTGTGACCAGCATGACTAGAGTGGTGATCTGACTGCCTCATACTCAGCACTAGTGAGGCCTCACCTGGAATATTTTGGGCACCACAATACAAGAAGGACATTGAGGTGCTTGAGCATGTTCTAAGTAAGAGCAGTAAGGTTAGGGAAGGGTCTGGGGGACAGGTCTTGTGAAGAGCAGCTGAAGAAACTGGGATTGTTTAGTTTGGAGAATAGGAGGCTATCACCCTTTACAATTACATGAAAAGAGGTTGTAGAAAGGTGAGAGCTGGTTTTCTTCTAAGTCACTAGCAATAGGACAAGAGGAAATGTCCTCAAGTTGTGCCAGGGTAGGTTTAGATTAGAGATTAGGAAAATTTTTTTGACTGAAGGAGTGGTCATGTATTGGAACAGGCTGCCCAGGGAAGTGTTGGAGTCGCTGTCCTTAGAGATGATCAAAAAATGTGTTGGTCTGGTGCTTGGAAACATGGTTTAGTGGCCATGGTGGCATTGAGTTGACAGTTGGATTTTATTATCTTGGAGGTCTTTCCATCCTGAATGAGTCTGTGATTCTTTGCTTTGCTGATTTTAGCAGCAAATTGTACTTTTCAGATATTCCATGTTTTCTTGGAGACATCTAGTCTCCAGCCATGCTGTACAGTCCCATTGCTTATGTCTGGCTTGCTGACAAACAGAAACAGTTCTTCTGACTGCAAGAACAAAAGCTCAACCTAAAGTGCTAAATTGTTCTTTGGTTCACACTTTGTGTGAATACCCTTGACTGTATATGTTAAATCTGCTTACCTTCTGTTCTCTTAAAGTGGTATTAGGCATAGGTTAATTTTTTCATGTTGATTTTTAAGGTAAGATGCAGGGCTACAATAATAGTTTCAAATGATAAGTTGTTTAAAATATGTGATTAATTTTATTTAATTAAAAATGGAAATATTTTCTTTAATATTCAATTTTTATAAAAATATTTGGAAAACAACATAAAAAATAATAGTGCGGCCAAATAAACCAATTCAGTTTTGTACAATAAAACTTTGAATCCTTTTTGACCTTATGCAACAATTTCTAATTTTACAAGTTTAATTTAAAGTTGTCTAGCCTTTTTTAACATCTGTTCCTTTGGGTTTTTTTCCACTCCAAAAGTAGGATGGCAGAAATTTGGTTTTGCTTACCTTTATCTATGTGGGCTACTGAATAATCATTAAGATAGTCCGAGGTAAACACGTCAGGGAAGTCATAATTTCAGATTCAGAGACCTAGTATTGTATACGTAAGTGTTTTTTGGTTAGAATGTTTTTAATTGTTTGTTTTTCAAAAATGGTAGGCTAATTTGTGCTATCAGACCACATGAAAGATTTGCTCAGACAAGAAATCCTGCTTGTGGAGAAAGATGTTGACACGAAATCACTCCTTTTTAAATGTGAGAAATCATTGGGGAAAGGAAATGTAATGTTCTCCAAGTACACATGTTTGAGAGGATGTCCAGTGAGTTAGGTCAACATTCAAGCAGCTGTAACACCATTATCATTTGCAGTGGAAGTTTTAGTGGAACATGACGTCTTTGGTGCTATCCAGTGCAGCAAACAAAGCAGAAGTTCAGGATCTCAATGTACAACGCTGAAATTAATCTTTTAACCCTTTCTTCATTGTTCACAGAATAGGCAGCTTGGGCCCTGACTCAGGCAAGTGTCATTTGTTATCTTTCCTTAGTAGCTGGCAACCACTGCAGTACTGAACACAGCTCTGAGATGATGCTGGAAGGAATGCATACAGTCAGTAATGTGCTCAAATAAAAATGCATCTAAGGGGAAAATATCTATCTAAATAAAGTGGGGTAGAGGTTGTTATAGACAGGGATGAGTCCTTTTTCTAGGAGACATGAGAGATTTAACTGAAAATTCAAGCTTCAACAACGTAGTGGAAAGTTTGTCTAAGTTTATGGACAAATGTTTTAAGCTTACATATGTTGTGTTGAGCTTCATGGAGTTCACAGGATCAAATTAAGGAGACATATCTAACCAATGGTTTCCAGAAAGTATTTTAATATTCAGAGAGCTGACAGAAGCTAACAGCTATGAAAATACTCAAACAACCCCTGCTATGACTTACAGATTGGAAAAAAGCTCTATTCTACCCCAAGAAGCTATACCCAATAAGAGCAAGTAAGTAAAAGATCAAGATATTCACATGAATGCCGTAGAACTAAAATGTAACGTTCATTTTATAGAGACTATTGTACCTAAATATATTTCTCTTCAAGGTTTTTTTGTTTGAAGCCAAGGTAATATCTATCATCTGTCACAGCTGTCCTTGTGGTATGCATTCCAGCACCTCGACATCCCTCCTAAACTGAGGTGGCTGCTGCAGGAAAAGGTTGAGCAGGTGGAGTAGGCCAAACAAATTTTCGGGTCCTTATTTGGGAACAAGGTTTTCCTTTCCCCCTCTTCATGGTACGCCCTCCCTCTTTGTGTGTCTTGAGAGTCTGGTTTCAGTTTCGTTTTGGCCTGTAGCACACTGCGGCCTGTCTGTCCCTCTTCTGCTTCACCCCTCCCCTATCCTTTTTCCTTTCTCCTCCTTTCCTTGTGTCTTTATCCCTCCTTGATAGCTCAGACCAATCATAGGAAAAGGCTTAAATTAAGCATTTAACTTTTGCCTAGGATATTCCCAGTCTTCCCTTTTTACTTCACCCTCGTCCATGGTGTTTCGTTTGGAGTTAGGGGTTGGCAGGTCTCGGCCACGGTAGGGGTGGACTTGAGTAATTGAGGAAGAACACTGTTTTTTTTCCTTTTCCCCTTTCACTTTCCCCCTTTCTTTAAGTTTTTTTTCCTACTTAATAAAGTTTTTAGTAAAATTCAACGGAGTTTATTATTTCTAGTTCCACTTTCTGGAAGTAAGTTTACCTCTTTTCTGCGCCCCCAGGGTGGGGAGGAGGACGGTTCCTTCAATGGATTGGGCTAACCTGGTGCTAAACCGTGACAGGAATAAGTGAAATTACTTCTTCAAATAAATAAGTAAATTGTAAAAGCTAAAAAATATGGAAAGAAATGAACATTGACTTTGAGTGTTGGCTTCTGTGTGTCTAGCCTGAAGATTAACTTTCAAGGGTTTGAGTTCAGGCCTGGCTATGTGTGCACATATCTAAATTTGTGTCTCATTAAAAATGCAAATTCTATAACATAGAACTCTCTAACAAATCAGTGGATAATTTATATTAAAAAAATTGGTACTATACAAACTAATGTGAGAATAAATAAGAATCTCAGTCACAATCATGACCCAAATATTGTTGGGAAAGATATTATCTTAATAATGGGAGAAAAACTCTTAAAAAAATAAGGTAGAAGGGAATTTATGATAAATTGTGATAAATTCTGAAAGTCTGATACAGGAAATCTAGAAAAATATAGTGAACTTAGAATGCTGGTCTCCTTGGTTTTAGTACAAGAATTGAAAGTTCTGGTTTGTATTTGAAAACCTCTGTACTAGGTGTATACATACATATATATATATACATATGTGATTAGACATTTTGTCCTGAATTTAGAACAAACCCATAAGCATGTAATTGTTGAATGGATATCCTGACTTTTGTAATAAGCTTTTCTAAGTATGACAGAAAATGTGATTGTACTATTGGCTTTTGGACTCTAAACTTTGTAAGAAGGAATTACTTTTGTTATGAAATATTTGCTTAGTGGGGCCCTGATTTGTCATTTTCAAGCTCTAGCTTGAAATACAAATACTAAATAATAAATGTTTCTATATTGCTCTCATAGCTTTATAAGAGAAAGCATACCATGATAAAGCAAGCCAATTCACCTTGGATTGTTGTTAAATGAAAACCTGTTTTTAAAATTAAAAGCTATTTACAGTATAGTCTATTTAGCAATTTTTCCTTATTGCCTACCAATAGTATATTTTGAGAATATTAAAAGTCAATAGGAATTACAGTGTTTTCAAAAGCTGCCTGGTGTTTGAAGATAGTATTTTTACCCCCAAGGAAAACAAACTAAAATTCTCAAAGCCTATTCAATTTATGACCTTCTAGCTGAAAGGGTATATTTTAAAAACTTTTTCTCTGCTTGCAGATTTTTCATGTTTGACTTGGCAAATTGTGGTTGGTACAACACTGCCAAATTTTTATTCACTTGGTGTAGGATTTAACTTGCATGTTAAAACATATAGATACATATGTCCACTTTAAATGTCAATATGTGAGCTACATGGCTCTTGTAGTTCTGTTCTGCTTGTGGATGTCAATAGGATTTAATTTGGAGATATGTCTAACTGGCCAGGTAAAACTGCCGTTGGTATTGGTACAATAGAGAACTGTAGGAATGAAAATTATGTTAAAAATTAAGTATTTAGTGAATTATGAAATTCAGTGATGAGCAGAAGTTCAAAGCCTAGAAGTCTCTGAATTGTAATTTAAGACTGAACCATTTAAACCTTAAATATATTCTGTTTTCCATTTGTAAGTCCTTTCAAATTTTCTCATGAATTGTAAGACTTTCATAATCTGAATATTTACACATACGTTATATTAAGCATTATTTCAAATATTTTATACTAAGCTTTTTAAACTCAGGATCTATGTGCACTTTTAATCTGGTTACATTCTTTGCCATAGAAACACATCTAAGCAAGAGCCTTTCTGCACACCAACTCCTGGTAGTAAGTGTGAACATCAAGAACTATCCCAAGCAGGCACTGTCTGCACAAATGTTCGATTGACTTCAGAATCATAGTTAATTAGAAGAGTAACTATGTCAAATCTTGTCACCACGACCCTACCATTAAGGCAGGGAATATATTACATTTAGTGCCTGTTCTTCTAGAAGGTGCTTTGGGAGGTTGTGCTTCAGTTGGACTTGACAATTCAATAAAAAAAAAGAATTCAACATCCATAGTATTTGTTTGTATTCAGTTTTGGAAGTGTTAGGTATTCCTGCAAGGTTCTGAGTTTTCCTGCTATTACTGAAGTCAGGGAAATGAAGATAAACAGCTTTCAGAATAAAACGTTCAGTGTATTTTCATTTGCCCAAGTGCCTGAATACAAGAGTTGTCATTCATTGGCAAAGCCAAAAAGGCTCAGACAACTACTGAACAAGAAAAAAATGTCATGTCGTCTGGGATCCAATCTAAATAGAGATGGCACTCTAGATTGCTTCCCTTCTCTCATTTTATTGCTTGCCAAAGACTAAAGTCAAGATGTTTCTCTGCTTCTCTGTAGTATCACTACATCTTTTTAATGTATTATTTCAATAAATAAATATCATTGGCTATGGTTGTCACCAGCTGATCAGGCTGAAACAGAGCTGAATTACTTGAATTAATGACAGTAAAACATAGAGAAATGAATCATGTTGTTACATAACTGGACCAAGTTCTGTTGCCTCCTTTCCCCCAGGGGGAAGAAACATCTATCAGTTCTTTCCCTTGTGGAAACATGGTGTTCATAGCTTAGTCCAGCTTTTAATTCCTTTGAGCCAGCATTTACTTATAGCATAGGTTCCCAGCTCCATGTTCTCCATGAGCTGTAGTTGGGACTCTCTTCCTCCATTTCGCTACACCATGAGTTTGCTGATCTCTCAGGTTCTAAACTTCCACCCTCAACTCCATCACCACACTTCAGGGTACAAGATAGCTGTCAGTGGCATGCTCAGTTCCAATGCCACATGCTTCATCTTCAGACAAAGAGGCAACAGGAAGCTAGACACACTGGTTTTTCCCCTTACCCAAATGTGCTTGTTTGCTGGGGTACCAACTGGCCAGAGGTAAATCTGAAGAGAGCTCGGAATTCCAAGCTGCAATCCAAACCCTTAGGCTAAAATACCTGCCAGACTCAAACTGCAACAGTGTGATGACCTTTTAAGCTACAGTGGGGAAAGACAAATAGAAGGAAATACATTTGAAAATGAAGGAAATAACTCTGAAAAAGCAATATGAAAATTTTTGTGAAAATATATGATTGTCTTGTTTTGTGGACACTACTTATTAAGTCCCCACTTTCCATTTTGTACTAAAAAGACAATTTATCTATAATGTCTAAGAAAATGACATTCACATGAATTAAGTATTTTACTGTTTTTGACCTGTAAAGGAAAAGAATGTTATAAAGATGATTGCCATCAATTACCAATTTTTATGGAACTGCCGATTCTAAGTTGCAGATGCTTTGAAGTAAAAAAATAAATAGGATATTGACTTTTTGTCACTGCTTGGATGACAAGTTCCTTGCATAACAAAAGACAGATGTGTTTCTCAGACAAACTCTCTCTGTCTGCTCAGCAGCTTGCAGTCTTTTATTACTGAAATATGACCATAGAATTTTTATTTCAGGGCTGCTTTCAACAACTCTGAAGGTCTCAGGAGCAATCTCTGGCTAAGACAATGTAAGCCAATATAATTAGACTGAGTATCACTTTTTCAGTGACAGTGAGTGACAGTATTAAAAATTACACGTTAAAAACCCAGAAGATTTGCTGTCATTTGTGCTTGCATCACAGTCTCATCTATTAGTCTGCATGCAGGCAACCTTCAATTATACGTAGTGATAAGCAATAGGATTATTATTGTGCTAGAATCTGGTACAATGCAAATCTAGAGGTTTGTGAGCAAACATTGTATTCTGTCATAAAAGGCAGAGAAATTGGTTGTGTTTTACACTGGAATAATTGCCAAAGCAGAAGAAGAGTGGAATAAAAATCTCACCTGAACTCAGTGGGTTTCTCATTACAAAATAATCTGAGTTCTCTTGTGTAGGGCAGGACAACTGCAGCAATTTATAAGTTTAAAGGCCATAATAAGGTTTCCTTGTGAGCTTTTTGTTTTCGTTAGGCTGAACATCCATAACTCTCTCATCCTGTCTTCATTGGAGAGGAGTTCCAGCCCTCCAGACATTTTAGTGGCCCTTCTCTTGATGCATTCTAACAAGTCCATGTTTTTCTTATGATGTGGATCCCAGAACAGGATGCAGGGTGGGGGTCTCATGATTGTGGAGTAGAAGGGGAGGAGAATCATGTCCCTTTTTCTACTGGTCATGCTTCTGATACAGTTTGTATTCTGGTCTGCAAGTGCCCATTGCCAGCTCATGTCCAATTTTTCATCCACCAGAGTGCCCAAGTTCTTCTCAGGGCTGCTCTTTACTTCTTCACCACCACCCCCAGTCAATAATGACACTGGGGACTGCTCTAACCTCTTTCCAGGACCTTGCACTTGACCTTGTTGACCAAGATAAGAACCTTGTTGAGGTTCATACCTGTCCACCTCTCAGGGCTGCCAAGGTCTTTCTGAGTGGCATTCTTTTCTTCAAGAGTATCAAGTACATCGTTCATCTTGGTGTCATTTGCAAACTCAATCCCACTGTCTCTGTAATTGAAGAAGATATTAAATACTACTTGTCCCAGTACAGAACCTTGAGGGACACCACCCTTCACTTGTTTCTACTTCAGCATTGAACCTTTGGCTATATGTCTTTGGATGTAGCAAATCCATCCATCAAACCTGTATCTCTCCAATTTAGCTGCAGAATCTTGTTAGAGGACCTTGCAAAAGTTCAGGTAGATGACACCTGTAGTTCTTCCTTTGTCCACTGATACAGTCACTCCATCATAGAAATCTCTTTCATTTGTTAGGCATTATATGCCCTTGGTTAAGCCTTGTGTCTGTTTCCCATATGTTTTGAGCTATGGAATCAATTTCATGATTTACCAGGCAAACAAGTGAGGCTGACAGGTCAGTAAAATCTGGACACTCAACATTTCTTCTCGTATAGCTTAAAAAAAAATAGCAGGAAGAAACACCAGTGAGAGTTAAGATTTTAGCTTTGCTTATGACTTGCTTATACATTTATTGAATCTCCAGCTACAGGGAAAAATAATACACAGAGAATTTTAGCTGCTTTAGGATACCAGGTACTATTTACTCAGAAAGCTGGTTTCAGCATATTAGCTGTGTCTTTGATTCTGAGCATGTGGAACAATATTTTAGGATACTGAACAGGGAGCAAAATGTTAGTGATAAGGCTTTGAGAACATGAAATGGCCTAGTGCCCAAGTTATTGATGAGTCAAGTGCTGTAGGAGATCTTACAAGTGCTGCAGAACAGGTTTGTCACAGTTATTGCCAAACACAACAGGTTAATACCATGGAAGAGTTCACTTTCAGTCATCTTTGGTTTTACTAAATAAGATTTAAGCCAGTGACATCTTAAAGGGTATTTACAGTGTGTCCTGTAGTACCTAATCATTTTGATGTTGTTTTTTGTTTGTTTCTTATTTACATCTGCAATTAATTTATGTTGTGATTGCTACTGCTATTATTAAACTATGGGCTTGTACTTTCTACTTGCACAAGAAAAATAAATTTGGAGTGTGTCAGTTTAAGAGTAGCTATCAACACTTGAATCCTAGGTGTTGGCAGATGTGGTTAAATTCTAGTCATAGCATTTAGTTTTTCACTGGATTCAGCATCTAGCTTGGTCAGTGCTAATCACCTAGTTTAGTCATTAACTATGAATTACTTAGATATGAAAGAGATTAACAGAATCAGATCAACATGAGCAGCACATGGAAAGGTATCCTTTTGATTTAAAGCTGCAGGGTCTATTAGTCAAATCTTGCTCTCATGAAAATCAATGACTTTTATCCCCCAGACTTTATATGGAAATTGAAGTCCATATTGTTATAATTTTGTTTCTGCAGATTTTTTTCTTGGTTGGGAGTATCTTACAATTCCAGCTTTCAGCATTCCATTTTTCTTTATATTAATTATTGTTTTTCAGTCCTCAGAAGTGTATAACAAAACTCATTGTGGCTTCAAAAGCTTGTTCACAAAGGATGGCAAGTGTATTTTGTTTTAAACTGTAAAGCAACTGGACAGGATCCAAAATTTCTTCCTCCCAATTACAGTGAAATCTGAGCTCTAGTAATGCATTGCTGGTGTGTTCTTCATTGCAATTACTGTTATAAAAATGAATTTAAGGTACAGTATGATATACTTTATCTTCACTGCAATGTTCATTATGAGAACAAAGTAGTACAATTCTAATAAATGTTAGAGTATACAAAAGACACTGGTCTAAACCATGTAGTAGTGTGTTTAGCTGTTTGTATGTAGATTATTTATGTGTTCCACAGCCATCAACAGGTAAACTGGCTTTGAAAAATGCATGAGGTATTGATTCTACTTCTTCAACAAAGGATATAATAAAATCACAGCATGTTGCAACAGGAATCTGTCCTCGTGACAATCATTGAAATCAGCATAGAAGTATAAACTTGCAGCGCACACTATTTTGTCAAGATAAGAAGGTTCTGGTTTCCTTACTTTGTCACTGCTTGCTTTTCCTGTTTATGTGTTGAGTTTGCAGGGCAGAGTTTTGGTATTGAGGGAGCTACAGAGGTGACTGCTGTAACTTAGAAAACTTCCCCTATGTCCAAAAGAGCCAATGCCAGCTGGCTTCAAGATGGAGCCTCTGCTGGCCAAGATCAGGCCCATCAGTGACAGTGGCAGCATATTTAAGAACATGAAAATAAACCCTACACAACACTAGCAGCTGTCACAAGAGATTAGTGAGCATATGTGAGAGAAACAACTGGTCTATTATTCAGAGCAGTCATCTTCACATAATGGGAATCTATGAGGGTTGATCTGAACACGTTTTTCTTATTGAATATTTTGAACAGTGTTAACTTCTCTCTTTTTTACTCCCTTTCTGTTCCATTTCCCCATTAAAGCACCATCTTAACAACCACAATGCATTATAGTCTGAAGTGTGATCAGTGCAACTGGTCTTTTCATAACATACAACCTTATATATGCATATATTTAAAATGTATTCTTCTCCTTTGTCTTGAATGTACTGCTTTCTTTTAATGCTTGTCAGCTTCCCTAGATAAGTATATAGCGTGCTGTGAATGATAGCACAGTTGAACAGTCCATGATATCTTTTTTGTTTTAAAATACAGTTTTACGCTGGTTTTTTAAAATTTTAGGCAAAAGTTTACAGCTGATCTTTTTTTCTTCATATATTCACGTGCATGACCCTTGCAGAAGAATTCTGACATCTGTTTGGAATGTGTTGTAATAACAGAAGGGTTAAGAATAGTCATTTTTTAATAGATGTTTCCCTTTATGTACCTTGAAGCATGATTTGCTCATGAATTCCGTTTCTGTAGCTCTTCACGCTGGATTGCATTCTTCTCTTTTCTTCCCACAGGATCATATTTCTTTCATCCTCTTTCTATACACTTTTTGATTCTTTTTAGCCACTCATTACTTTAGTCATCTGTATGTTTCTACCTTTTTATTTGTTCTTTCTACATCACCTTCTCTCTATAGTTACAGAAGGATATTGTGGCTGCCCATTTTAACCAGGGCCAATGCCAAATGTTTTCTAAAACACGACCTAACTTTTAGTACATTATTATTTTCAATGTTAATTGCCAAGCTGACTTAGTTTCAATACTTCTTTGTGGTTTTTTTCTTATCTCTATAATTTTATTCTGTCATCCAGGTGCTAGAAACTGAGGTACATCTGTCTTTTTTCTTTAGGGGTGCTTCCTTGACTTCTTTTCACCATACCAAGTGAGTCTAAGTTTTTCTTGTACCTGCCTATATTAATTATGCTACGGCTGTAAATTCACTAAATATTGTGCATTGTTTTGATAATAGAATGATTGTGGAATACATTGGATATCCATTAATACCTGTTTTCTGTAGATTGGATCAGCTTGGTCTTTGTCTTATCCCGGTCTTTAAATCTGAGTGATTTCTCCCCTGTCTAATATATGTGAGCATTTCCTCTCTTAATTAAAAGCATCATAAAGCATCTGAAAGTGACTGAAGTTTCCATATTCACATTGATACCCACCAAGCTGAGTAGCAGGAAGTTATTTCAGAACTGTGTTTAAAAAATCCCCTAAATGCTACAAGAATTAATGATGATCAACTTCTGAAAGTTTTGAAATGGAAGGAGAAAGATGCATAGGAAACCACCCTAAAGTAAGGAAATAAAGCCAATGAAGCATCACAGATGTAAAATACAAATGGAATAGAGCTTTGAGATACTATTCTTACAGAAATTCTTCTGTCATACCAAGACACAGGAGTCTGTTCAGATGAGCTTGTTACAGTCACAGCATTGGGTCATAGTACGTGGCTTCTCTGCTTTTTATAAGCAACATAAAGTTATTGTGACAGACAATCATGAAATGATGAGAGCATACACTTCTGCTTCCCAGATGCCCTGCACTGATGTAATTTTTATTCTGTTCTTTTGCAGGGTTCAGGTTTTTTAATCTGAGGTCAGAGGATAGAAGGTGAGTTGGTGCAGAAGGTGAGCAGTTAAAGCACAGTCACTTTCATGTCACTTTTTCTGTATCAGATGGCTGTTTCCCAATCACCTTGCAGATCTATACCCGCGTAATTGCAGCTAACCCAGGAAAATTAGACAAAATAAAGCCAACTTCAAGGATTTGGTGGTATTTTATTGAAGTCATTTCTTCTGACTGTGTTTCTTTTAGTGTCTTCTAATCCCTAATGATTCTATGATCTTTTCATGAGACACTGTCCTTTTTACATATGTTACTATTTCTTCATTCCTTCTCTCTTGTCGTGCATGTACTCAAATGTATATTTTAGGAATCAGTTCCAAAAGAGAATAAAATAGACTTTTGTCTCATTCCATTCGAACTTCTTAACAATGAGGGTGACGGAGCATTGGAACAGGCTGCCCAGGAGGGTTGTGGAATCTCCTTCTCTGGAGATCTTTAAAACCTGCCTGGATATGTTCCTATGCGACTTAGTCTAGGTGTTCCTGGTCTGGCAGGGGGCTTGGACTAGATAAACTTTTGAGGTGGCTTCCAATCCCTGATGTTCTGTGAATCTATGATTCACAATTCTATATGCTCTAGACATGACTGTGCTGCTAATTGAATTCCAGATGAATTTTAACTTGAATGGGAAATTTGTCACTCTGGGGGATTCCTTTATCATTCTACTTACTAAGCGAGTTTGACCCACCCCGAGTCACTACTTTCAGTACAGGTATTTCATTGACAGGAGTTAAGCCAATTTATCTCTTATACCCACCCACTTCTTAATGTCTTTGGGAGATTTAGTGGCATGTACGTTTCTCAAATGCTGTTTTTATACAGTGCTTTCTCAGCTGTAAACCACTCTTTTGGATTTGCTTTTTGGCACTAACACAGTATATTGATGTTGCAAGTACAGTATTCTTTTGCTTGCATACTGTGGACATCTAATATTATCTCCTGAACCTTGGTGCTCAATCTGTGTATTTATGTGTACATAAATAAAATTATGTATTTCTAGAACTAGAACAGTAGTTTCATTAAATTTAGCAATTCTAGCAGATTCATGGTACTTCAGCAGGAAAAAAGGAGCAGAAACGTGCTCCTTCAATACTCAGCATAACTTGTTAGCAAAAGTGGAAGTCCTAATTAATGATTGGAGCAATGGCAGATATTTTGTATTGCTTTCTATTTTGACATTGCTGGAAGGCAAGAGAAAAGTTTTTGTTTAATAAAGGATGGAGGCTTGTAACAATTGTGGGATTTTATTTCCTGCTAAATTTGCAACAAATAAAAGGTTCCAGGAGTCAGGTCTTTTTCCTCTCTGTTATCCTTCAGAGTTTTGTTTGCCTCTATATGTCTGCCATACTTTTGTTGTTTTTTATGTCTTTCATAAGAAGTACATTTTATGCAGTGTCTGCTGTATTTAAACTTCTTTACAGAAAATATTTTTTCCTGGAATTGTTCCATAGGCAATGTCCTTTAATCATTTTTCTTTCATATGGTCTGAAATCTTGACATTTTTACAGCCTTTTGCTCATCCACATACACCAAAACTCTTATTCCTGCTCTGCATGGTAACAGCAAAATTTAGTGCTGCAAATTTGAATCATAAAGAAGTAGGAATGTACATGGTACAGGAGAGTATCTAACTGGCACAAAACTGGAAAGATGGAAATCTGGATCTAGACATAAAGGAAATGCTTGTTATATACCACAGTTTGTGACTAATCTCACTGAAGTGGATGGGAGAACTTCCTTTAACTGTAGTGATCGGGCCTGCTGTTCTCAGATACCAAAGGCAGAGGAATGGCTTTCCATATTTCTCCTCTTCCAGATGCAATTAGTTTCTGTACACATATTGTTTTTATCTTTCTGTGAAACAGAATGAAATTTCAGCTGTTAACAGCCTGTGCTTTCTCAATGTCATTCTATAATTTAAAATTGCTAAATATTGTCAGTGGAGCTGGATACTTAGTTAGCTGTAAAGCTGTGTTAAGAAAGATTAACAATGAAAAGCAGTCCTATATATTCACACAGACATATGACAACTTCGTTCCAAGGCTGATATTATTCTTTGCAAATATAAATATAACAGAAAGTAATTACATGCTACTGGTTGGCAGAGAACAGAGTGAAGCACCTCTTAAACTGTTAAGGTCTTTGTAACTTTTCTAATTAACTTTTTAGAAACTGTAATGTAGTTATCTGTAACATTTGAGAAAAATTGTCCACATGCTTTTAATAAAAATCCAAAAAATGCTGAGAATAACATTTAAAACAACAATAGGATTTGGACTTACTCAGTCTTGGCTCCCCTTTCTTAGGAATAGATCTTTTTTTCCTAAGGTAACTTCTACACTGTCTGTGGTGCTTCTAGGTCAGTTTTTATCTGAGTTTGGGCAGCATTTTTGATGTATATTTTATTTGTTATTTAACTGACACATGCATGATCAATTTGCAGTTCTGTCAGTCTTCCGGTCTGCCTTCCATATTTAATGGATAAAGTATATACAGTGTCAGACCCTTGGAGAATCCCTGTGTTCTTTTGTTTTGGTTGTTTGGGTTTGTTTTATTTTATTTAGAAAGAAGTATTAATGGTTGAGAGCTAGTTTTAGTTAACTCTAGGGTAAACTATGGGACAAGGCCTTGGAGGAAAGTGGAGTCCAAGAAAGCTATTTAATATTCAAGAATCATCATCACTGAGTTCAAAAGTCATCCATTGCAACAAGCAGGAAGTCAGGCCAAAGTGCCAGAAAGCCTGTGTGGATGCAGGAACAAGTAGAATCATAGAATCATAGAACCATTACAGATTGGAAGGGACTTCATAAGATCATCTAGTCCAATCCCCCTGACACAGCAGGACCAGGTAGACCAATGAATACAGTCAGTTAAGATTAGAAGGGACCACAGAGTTATCCAGTTCCAACTCCTCTGCCATGGGCAGGGACACCCCACCCTAGATCAGGCTGGCCAGAGCCTCATCCAGCCTGGCCTTAAACACCTCCAAGGATGGGGCCTCCACCACCTCCCTGGGCAACCCATTCCAGGCTCTCACCACTCTCATGGTGAAGAACTTCCTCCTCACATCCACTCTAAATCTACCCATCTCCAGCTTTGCTCCATTCCCCCTAGTCCTGTTGCTACCTGACATCCTAAAAAGTCCCTCCCCAGCCTTTTTGTGGCCCCCTTCAGATACTGGAAGGCCACAATACGGTCACCTGGGAGCCTTCTCGNAGGTCTCTCTGGATGGCATCCCTTCCCTCCAGCGTGTCTGCTGCACCACACAGCTTGGTGTCATCAGCAAACTTGCTGAGGGTGCACTCGATGCCTCTGTCCATGTCACCAACAAAGATGTTGAACAAGACTGGTCCCAGGACTGATCCCTGAGGGACTCCACTTGTCACTGGCCTCCATTTGGACATGGATCCATCCACAGCCACTCTTTCGGTAAGGCCATCAAGCCAGTTATTTACCCATCTAGTGGTCCACCCATCATAGCCATGTTCTACCAGCTTTGCTCAGGTCCATGTAAATGACATCAGTTGCCATTAATGTTGTGACCTGTTCACAGAAGGCCACCAGGTTTGTCAGGTAGGATTTGCTCTTGGTGAAGCCATGCTGATTGTACCAATCACCTCTTCACTAGTCTCCTGTCTCAGTAGTGCCTCCAGGAGGATCTGCTCCATGATCTTACCGGGCACAGAGGTCAGCCTGGCAATGAACATATAGGAACCTGCCAATGAACATGTAGAAGCATGGTTAGGAAAGCCAAAGCCCAGCTGGAGTTGAATCTTTCAAGGAATGTCAAAGGTAACAAGTGATGCTTCCATAAATACGTAGAGCATGTAGGGAAGACAGGGGGAATATATGAGCCTACTGTGGAGCAGGACAGAGATGATAGTGAAAGGAGATATGGAAAATGCTGAGATACTAAATTATTCCTTTACCTCAGCCTTAACTAGAGAGGCCAGTGATCAGGAATCTCAGGCCCCAGAGACCAAAGTGCAAAGATGGAACAAGGAAGATACAGCCTCAGGGTGGGTAGTGGCTATTTAAAGAAACTTGAGTATCCATAAATCCAGAGGCTTGAGGCAGTGCATCCCAAAGCGATGAGGTTCTTCATGGGTTTAATCACCACAGCATCTCTGCTCACAGCATCTGGGTATATGTAGCACAGGGAATTTTAATACCCTGTTCCTGTTTCCTTCTTTTTCACTTACCATTCCTTTTGGTGACTCTGATACCTGAGATGTCTAAACTTTCATTCCACATTAAACCTCTTAGTGAAAACAAATAGTTCTGAATAAGACACTTGAGCGTTTTAATCTGTTTCAAATGTATTTTCATTGCTAGTGGCAACTTAATCATAATCTATTCTGATTTTTCAGATGTATATCTGCTTAGATGAATGACTGCTCACTGAAATGTCAGTTCAATTATGATATGAGTATGTTTTCGATTGCAGTGCACCGTTTTGTATTCACACATACCGGATAAACCTCTTACACATCTCCTGGTGATAGATTTGTCCATTTGTCCCCCTGCATGGCTACAAATGTTATCAAAGGGAGCACAGGGATTAGCAGAAGCCTTCAGAATGTGTGCATGTACCTTTAATGAAAGTTTAAAAAATAAAAATGCTGTGCTCTTTTACCTCTGTGCATGTCAATGTTATTAGAAAGAAATACTCTTCAGCAGAGGCATCCAATTATAAATGTCTCATTCTTTCCATAAGTGGTACATGACTCAGTAAAAACAACAGATTTCTTGTATGTGGTGTAATGAATGTCCTGTTGACTGCAGTCCAAAGTGAAGCCACGCTGACTTGTATCAGTAGAAGCCCATCATAATATGGTGTTCTCAGACTGTCGGAGAGCTCCAGGGAATTCCAATTCATTTCAGTAATTAAAATCATTTCCATCATCTTCTTTGACATTATCTTCATTTTTCTATTCTCTGAAAAACCTTTAAAGAACACATATGCATATTTCACTTGGAAGGGTTGTGTTCTTTTGGCATGGCCCATATCTCCTTGAGAAGTGCTTTTTGAAATGTTGTGATCTCACCGAGTTCAGAAGTCTCTTTTCTCAGATACAAGTTAGGTCTACACCGTTGTAATACATACGTGCTATCGTTTTAAACTTTGCTACTAGTAATTTTTAAACTTTGTCTTACAACTTAGCTTGTCTCAGCTCGGCACGTATGTAGTTTGACAATAACTGATTCTTTGTGAACATTCAGGTGTCCTTAGCTGCCTGAGATGGTAAAAATCTGTCGAGATTTTTCAGTAGGTTTGAGAAAGGCTGTGAAATGTCTAAATACCTAAATTCTAGAGCAAAAACTAGACCTACATTTGGGTCCTGAACTGTATGTTTTCTTTATTGGGACAATTACATTCCTCAGAATAATGATCTGAAAAACCTGAAGACAGGGCAGAGTTAGCAGCTGAAGCTGTTATGCCCAGTGAGAACAGATACCTAAGGTAGGTCTGGAGGAAAGTGCCTCCATCCAGCTGTGATCCAAATTGATTCCTACATTATTCCTGCATCCTTCACAAATTATAATATAGTGAGGGATCTATCCATATTCTGTGGATAACATAGTAGAAACTAGGAAAATAGGATTTATTTTCAGTACTACCTATGATGGTTCAAAATATCTTCCATTTCAAAGAGGATTTGTGATAAGGGACAGTGGAGAGCACTGTTTCACTCTCACACAAATGCCATCAAATTAAAATAAACACAATGTGTTAATTTAGGCACAGATGGTGCAAATGTGATCATGATTCTGCAGCTCAGTGTCTTTCGTGCTGAGCTGAAATGAGGAACACATACATTTTTTCCTTTCTTCCTGGACTCTTTCAAAATTTCATTTTAAAAAATGGTCTAAAAGCCAGGAGTAAGGTTGAGCCCAACAGTTGCCCTCAGCTGAGTAACTCTGGACTGGTGAACCTCTTTTATATGGTGGTGTGTGATGTAGGCTTGTGTCCCTTCAGATTGAAGTAATTTAATTCTGTTTTTCTCTGGGTGAGTAGAAATCTGCATTTTTTTTAAAAGTGGTTCAAATATAAAGAAGTTAACACTGTAACTTGTAAAAATTGAATCAAGGAGTCACAGGCATTCTTCAACATTTTTGCCTATTCTGGCTTCAGTTGATCACGTGGTTTAGTAACAGAGTTTTATAGCCAAGTTCGAAGTATTTGTTCAAAGTGCTGACAGTATGGCATATATATTACCCTACTTACTAGTCAAAACACATAGACACTGATACCTCACACTGTGGTTATACTGGTGGCAACTGCTGCATGACTCTTGTTATTTTAAGGTGTCTGGTTTCAAGACCCTGGATAACTTTCTAAAAAGTCAGGCCCAAATTCTCAGAACAACAGAAAAGAAGCTCCCAACCTGTTTTGTTTTCTGATTGTATTTTAGAAGATATTGAATGACAAAATATATAATAGACTGCTGAAATTTTTCCCAGGCCACTCTTTATTTCTTCATGTTTTTCCAGTTCAGCTATAAAGTATACAAATAAGTGGTGATTATTTCAATGGTAGAGAGTGATGGAAGTAATGTTTATTGCATCATACAGCTCTGATGATTCTATAAAACTGAAAGTGATGACTTTGTACTCACTCAAATAAAATTAATATCCCACTCCACAACATTCCAAGAATCACAACAGTTTCATCAAAACAAAAAGATGAGTTAAGTCTGATTTCGTTATATTTAGCTGTAAAATATGTAACTTAGTTCCTTTAACCCATTTAGATAATGAACATTTATTTTGGGATGATTCAATTACTAATAAGAAAGACACACACAGAAAGAAGTTAGAAATATTGGAAATATCATATCTTTTAATGTACACTATGGTTTTGCAAAAGTCAATGAAGCTTGAGTTCAAAACCTCTACTCCTCTGAAAAATTAGAGTTTTTTTTGTCATGGACAGAAATGTGTTCAAGAAGAAAGATGTGAGGTCACTAGCTTTCAGTTGAGAGATCAGCTTGAAGAGCTCAATATATATTTGAATTTAATCTTTTTTGCTTCAGCTGTATTATTGAAATTGGAATATGTCAGTCTACACTGAAAACCTTTTCTTAAAAAAGGAATAGCATATAAATACTATTGTGTGAATGGCATTGAAAAGAAATTTATTTAAGTTACTAAAATAACACAAAAGCATGACATTACAGTTAACCTAATGAGACCTACTCACTATAAGGTCTAGGGGATGTCTGTATATTTTTGACTGGAATTTATAGAATAGATTTGCATCTGTTCCCTACCAATTGCCTTTGAACTTTGAAGCACTTAGTTCTCTGTATGGTTAAATATCTTCATAGATGGAAATGAATTAGTAAAATAATCTCTTATCAAGTAGTTCACAGATTGCATATTATTTGAGAACTTTATTGTTATACTTTTTTTATAATCTCATTACTCTGTTAGATACTTGCCTCAGTTTTACTTTCCAATAATATTCATTTCAAACATACAATAAAATTGATTTATTTGCAATTGAAATTCATCTGCCTAATTTCTCATATCCAATTTAAAGAAAAATGTGCACACAGCAGGGAAAATTTGGTTTTTTTTAAACAAGAGGCAGTTTAATTACTTCACTTTTATTATATGCATCATACTGTGATATCTGTGTACAAAGTACTACATCTCTAGAGTGACAGTGAATCACTTAACTGAGGTATGACTTCTTTCTAACATTTACATATTAAAATGAAAGTCTAAGAGAGATTTGTCTATACTATAGATTAATAGGAGCAAATCTGTCCTGTGTATGCTTCAGTTATGTTGCATATATTATGTGCCTTCTACATGGATATTTTTACACCTTCTACCACCTGAGAGCTTCTTTAGTCTCAGTAGCATTTAGGGGTCAGATAGAAATCTGATTTTTTGTAACCTGCCTTAGCAAACTGATTGGGACCAGTGCTCTTCAATATCTTCATCAATGACAGAGTGGGTTTGAGTGCACCCTAAGCAACTTTGCAGATGATACCAAGCCAAGTGGTGCAGTCAACATGCCAGAGGGGTATGATGTCATCCAGTGACTTGAACAAGCTGGATAAGTGGCTTCATGTGAACCTTATGGGGTTCATCAAAGTGAAATGTAAGATGCTGCACCTGGGTTGGAGCAGTCCTCATTATCAAAACAGTCCCACAGAGAGGGATTTGGGGGTGTTGGTGAGTGAAAAGCTGGACATTAGCCACCAGTTTGTGCTTGCAGCCCAGAAGGCCAGCAGACCAAGGTATGTGATTCTGCCCCTCTACTCTATTCTACTGAGACTATTCATGGAATGCTGTGTTCATCTGTGGAGCCCTCAACGTAAGTAGGATGTGGACTTGATGGAGCTGGTCCAGAGGAGAGCCACTAAAGTGATAGGGCTGGAGCATGTCCACTACCAGGACAGGGTGAGAGAGTTATTCAGCCTGGAGAAGGTTCTGGAAAGACCTTGTAGCAGCCTTCCAGTACCTGAAGGGAGCCTACAGGAAAGCTGTTTCACAAGGATGTGTCGTGACAGGATGAGGTGCAATGATTATAAACTAGAACAAGGTTGATTTAGATTTGGTGTTAGAAAAAGGTTCTTTACAATGAGGGTGGTGAAACACTGGAACATGTCTCCAGAGAGGTAGTAGAAGCTCCATCCCCTTGAGACATTTGAGGCATTCAAGGTCAGGCTTCATGGGGCTCTGAGCAACCTGATCTAGTTAAAGATGTCCCTTGACCTTTAAAGATCTCTTCCAGCCCAGCACATTCAATGATTCTGTTTCACGTGATGCGAATCTCAGACACTCAACATTAATGCAAATGAGACTGGAACCTCAGTTTCTTCTCGATCATGTTTGCAAGAAGTTCTGTGAAATAGTATTTTTGATCTCTGTTAGTCTTTTGGTCTCTGATGGAAGACAGACTAAGATATAACATGTGATCATCTCAGGAATATTCTGAAACAGCATCACCTTCTTCACTGATTATGTGTAGGATTGCTGGATAATCCAGGTTGGACAGGATATCAGAAGAACTCTAGAGACAGTGAGCTCTGACGTTAGTGCAGGCTGTTCAGGGTTTTATCTGGCCTGGTTTTCATAGTCTTGAAAGATGGAAGATGTGCCATTTTCTGGGGGAACTTGTTTCACTGCTTGACTATCCTCACAGGAAAAATGTGTATCCCATACCCAGAACATTTGCTTTTCTTATGTATGTTGTCTGTCTCTCATATCCCCAGGATGCACTCCTGGAAAGTACCTGACTTTGTCTTCCTTGTATTCTCCAGCAGTATTGGAAGGCTGTTGTCAGGTAGCTCTAAAACCCAGTTCCCTCAGTCTCTTCTCACAGAGCAAGTGCTCCTGTGTCTGATCGGCTTTATACTCTGGTTGATCACCTGAGAAACCCACTCTGGACATTAGATGTGTACGGTATATTTGTTCTCATAAGTACTGAGCTGAAAGGAGAAAACACTTTCCTTGATCTGCTGGGTATGTGGTAGCACAGTAAGCTGTCTCCACCTTCAGAAACTCTTTTGTTATTCTTTGTCCAGTTCAGGGCAGGAGATAAGCACTGCAACACAGATTGTTAAGGCACAAGGTGGACTTTGCAAGCCCTTGCTGTAAGATTCCCTAAGGATAGATTGCTCTTTGCTATTTTTAATGCTCTGTATTTTCTCTGTTGCCCTCTAAATCCACCTTAAGCTGGAACATTGAAATTGGCATAATACCTTTTGTGTGGGCAGTTTGCCACACTAACAGATGGCCGTACTTGTGGACAAGTTATGTGCATCAATTTTGATTAGTATGGGCAGAAATCCTGGAACAGCCTTCAGTGTAGAGCTTCTGAGCCTGTTGTTACAGGCATAAGTCATCACTGCTGCTGCTCAGAGATGCAGCTCTGAGTAACCTAGAATAGCTTCTGTTTCCATATAACGTGTTTCCAGTCGAATGGAGCAGATTAATTTTGAGATAGAATGATAACATTTTAAAGTCTAAGTAAACTTCCTTTGGGTTGTCATAGCTATCAGGAAGTGCATGTCCCGTGACCTGTTATTCCTGTGTCTCCTGTATGTTTTCAGACTTCACAGCCTTTTTACCAGTGAAGCAGTATTTTTCACATGAATATTTGCCCAGGTAGATGGATAGAGAAGCATTTAAATAGATGAGCATTTTGTTTGAAAAAACACAGCTGCTTGTATGAGTGGCTTAAATCTTTTGCTATTCTTTTCCTAAATAATTTTAATACTTTGAATCCTAGTTTATATTTTCTCTTCTTCCTCTTTTATTGGCAACCTATACAATTATAATAAGAGCTTTTAAAACATGATTTGTTAAATTGTCTATGGTAATTGTGTCTTTATTCAGAGATTTATGATTTATGTCCCCTCATTTGAGGGAAATATCTTTTGAATTATTTTAAAACAGGAGAGCTAATCTTGTACTGTCAAAATAAGTTTGGGTTTCCAAATTCAGTCTTTTATGAAGGTATACTGAACCTTGATGGTGGATTTTATTTCATGCTTTTAGAATTCTATCACTCCATCTACCCCAGCTATTCTATTTTTATAAAAGTAAAAAAACCTAAAAAGTAGCTGGGAATATATTCAGAAAGTGCTTAATGAAAAATGTAATGAAACCAGTTTTTTCATCTCTATGGCTTTCAGGAAGCAAAGCAAATGATAAGAATTGTGTTCACACTGATTACATTCTCTTTATCTCTACACCCACTGTCTTTTTTAGGTAACATTATAGTATGAACAAGTGCATTTTCCTGATAGAGCACAAAAAGCATGGTGTAGTACTGTTATTTGTGTTACCATTATATTTGGGAGCTTTAACTGTGGAAGCTGGCCAGTGAGCAGTGTGGAGGGATCATCTCTTGGAAGCTGATTATTGCTGCATTGTCAATATGCGTCAAAGTGGCAAGTATCACCGTCAATGATAGTGCACTGAGAATGATCAAACCTCCGTAAAAATTGACCTATGAAAGAGGATTTGAGGGTTTTTAGTCTAGGAAATAGAAGGCTGAAAGAACACACAGAAACCGTCTTCAAATATGAAAAAGTGGCAGAAGGAAAAGGAATAAACCATCCTTCTTATTCTCTGCAAATACAGTGAAGAGTAAAAGGCTCTAACTAAAGCAAGGATAAGGTAGCGTACACATTAGGTAGAAGTATTTTTAAGTCAAGAAAGGCTGAGTAAAGAAATAGGTTATCTGTGTGAACTATGCAGCATCTATCAGTGTAAGGTTTTAAAGAAGGTGTTGCATTAATAAAATAGAGGATGTGCCTAGTCGCTCATTTGGGAATTCGTGATGTTATCTGTCAATATTTCTTCCAGCTTGTTTATTGTTATTAAATGTCTGGTCATGATATAGAGTTCCGTGCTTTCCATGCTTTTCTTCTGTAGCTTGTAATTATATCATTTATGGGATGAAACTCTTCAAAGAGCATCTTATCCACAAACATATGCTATCCCAGAACCAGATTTGAACACCAAATAAGAGTAAAATGGCAACCTTTAGTAGACTGGAGCATCTAAAGCCTTAATGATATTGTCCAGCAAAGGACAAACAAAACAGGACAATTTTGAAGGCAGAATTCCAGATGCCTTCTGCTGATCTTTCTAGATGTCAAATTCAACATTTAGCCTTGTAACACCTGGTTTTCACCTGTGTGAATATGAAATACTTATTAGAGTATTTTGTAGGTTTTCTGAACTGTGTTCTCTGTTCGTGAGCTGACAGCAGGAGATGTCTAAACTAAAATACCTATTCTTACACAAAACAAATGATTGAACCTAAATAATCGTTAAAGACTGGATGTCCATGTTAATTCTCCAGGGGAGAAGCGACTTCTGTTTGTCTGCCAGAATAAATGTCAAGTGCCTAAGTGCAACTGGAGCTATGAAGACAATAATGGCTATAGCCCTATATATGTATATACAATACATACAGCAGAATTTGAACAACTCCTGATGTAAGGAACTTGGGGATAGTGTCACTCACATAATCACCAGGATGAATTAACAGCTTTCCTTTATGAACCACAAGGCAGAGTTGAAGTCCAGGAGTATCTGAATAAGCACATGTGTTTTAGATCATTTAAATGATTCACTTGTCAGCAATGACCTTATTGTGCTTGGAGCTCCACTATATATTACCCAACATTAACGAGCTGCATCTACTGTGCAATAGTTGTGATCTTCAGCAAAAGTTTGTCCTAGAAATTAAGGCTTCTTATGAAGGAAAAGGGTGGAAGGAAGGGGCTTTTCAAGACGTACAATCTGTCTCAGCAGGATCTGTAAGACTCTTCCATTGGGCAATATTACTTAAAGTAGGGCCAAAAGGAGTTCAACAGACACAGAAAAAAGAAATGTCTCTCCTCAATATGTATAGAAGACAGAAAGGAAATCTAAGAGCTCACTCTGCTGTTCCTCAAAATTGGCACTCTTTTCTGGTGTTCAAGATCCCCACTTCCTTTTTCTTATCTGTGCCTGAAAATGTTTTTCCTATGAGCTGTAATGAGCTCTCCTGCAACTCTATTTACTGTTCTATAATCATAGCTTCACAACTCCTCCTTCATGTTTCTTCCTACTAATTTTCATTTGAGATTTTTTTTTGTGTGTGTATCTCTCAAATTATTTGTCTTCCCTACAATTGATTTTCCTAAAATAAACTTGCCCTTATCCAGAGATGAGAATAGTAACACATCTGTGCACTTCCCTCACATTCTACACAAGTGAGGTTCAAACTTGCATACGCAGGAGACAGCACCAACACTGTACGTGCATCATGGCCCTTAGGTCATTTCCAACATTCTCCAAATGTTGGGGTTTTTTTGTACACGTACATTTTTGTCCTGTGCTGAGCCTAGAATAAGCTGAGTAAAGATGAATGGACTAAGCACTAATGCAGAAGCCTGTTTTGTTGATAAGGTTATGCCAAGAAGATATCAGAACAGTAGGTAATCTACCTTGACCTTAGCAAGGCCTTTGACACTGTCTCCCATGAAATTTTAGTGAGCAAGCTGAGGAGGTGTGGGATGGAAGAGCAGACAGTGAGGTGGGTTAGGAACTGGTTGCAGGATAGAGTTCAGAGGGTGGTGATCAATGGTGCCAGCTCCAGCTGGAGAGCTGTGACTAGTGGTGTCCCTCAGGGATCGGTGCTGGGACCGGTCTTGTTCAACATCTTCATCAATGACATTAATGAGGGCACAGAGTGTCTGCTCAGCAAGTTTGCCGACGACACCAAGCTGGGAGGCTTGGCTGATACAGCTGAGGGCTGTGATGCCATCCAGAGAGACCTGGACAGACTGGAGGGCTGGGCACAGAGAAACCAGATGAGGTTCAACAGGGACAAGTGCAGAGTCCTGCATCTGGGGAGGAATAACAAACTCCACCAGTACAGGCTGGGAGGTGATCTACTGGAAAGCAGTCCTGTGGAGAGGGACCTGGGGGTCCTGGTGGACAACAGGTTAACCATGGCACAGCAATGTGCCCTGGTGGCCAAGAAGGCCAATGGGATCCTGGGGTGTATTAGGAGGAGTGTGTCCAGCAGATCGAGGGAAGTTCTTCTCCCCCTCTACTCTGCCCTGGTGAGGCCTCATCTTGAGTACTGTGTTCAGTTTTGGGCCCCCCAGTTTAAGAGGGACAAGGATCTACTGGAGAGGGTCCAGCGGAGGGCTACGAGGATGATTAGGGGACAGGAGGGCATGGCTTATGAGGAGAGGCTGAGGGACTTGGGGCTTTTTAGTCTGGAGAAGAGAAGACTTAGGGGAGATTTGATCAATGTTTATAAGTACCTGAAGGCTGGCCAGGAGGGGGGGGACAGGCTCTTTTCACTTGCTCCCTGTGATAGGACAAGGAGCAATGGGTGTAAGTTGCAGCAGAGGAGGTTCTGCCTCAACACGAGGGGGAACTTCTTTACTGTAAGGGTCACAGAGCACTGGAACAGACTCCCCAGGGAGGTCGTGGAGTCTCCTTCTCTGGGGACTTTCAAGGCCTGCCTGGATGTGTTCCTCTGTGATCTGTGTCAGGTAGTTTTGTCCTGCTCCAGCAGGGGGGTTGGACTTGATGATCTCTTGGGTCCCTTCCAACCCCTAACATCCTATGATCCTATGATCATCAGTGGCACGCATATGTACACACCACAAAGTAGTAGATCAAAAGGCTTCTTTTGTTTATCTTTCTGGCATATTGTTCCCAACACCTTATTGAGATCATTAATAGTATTTCTTACCACCATAATGTGTAGCAAGTGTCAAAAGCAATTCATGCATGCATATATAGTAGGTTTCTTGCATCAAGGGCTTCTCAGACTTACTGTCAGCTGTTGCTTCACTATAAAAAGCTTCTGTGCAGTCTCTGGTAGAAGCAGGAGTTTGCTCTAAATGAATTTAATTATTCTTTCTGAGATGAGCAGGACTTGTTACTAAAGATTGTCAGAGGTATGCTGGCAACCCACAGTGTGTAATGAGATCTGTCAGACTATTTCCTCCACAACCTTTTTCAGGCTCTTTGGAAATCTGGTACAGGAAATTGTGGTGGCAAGCATCAAATGAGCATCTGACTGTGAAAACGATGCTGAATTCCAACTGTGGGATTTAGCCACATGCTATAAGTGTGTTTGTCCAGACTCCATGGGTGAAGGTGAGGGGCAAAGAGAACCCTGAGTTTTAGGAAAACCAAAAGTGGGGAAGAGGCCTGCAACCATATCCAAATTGCTTCCTGGAGCAGTTTTTCTCATTTGTTATCAATGTTAGATTTTTTTTTTTCAGAGATAGCACCCAGGGAGGGTGACACTGCTTTTAGTTTCTACAGGCTTTAAAACAGCAAAAGTTGCGGAAGTCTGGCCATGATATTTTTTTGAAACTTATTTTACCTAAGATGTAAAATAGGCAGAGACATTTTAGCCAGAGCTGTAGTAAGATAACTAAACCATTGGACTGCATTCATAGCTGTCAGAGCAAAGAATTTAATGATACTATCCTAAAGGTTTCTCAGTAGGGTGTTACCAGGATAATAATCAACTGTAATTATATTGGCTGGTGCACTTACACTCTTGCAGCCTGACAAGATTTTTGTGTCTGCTTTATCTAAAATGCTGCTCTTTATACCCCAAAATGATCAACTCTTGGAATTGCTGGTCTAATGCTAGACAATACAGGTTTTCAGTGATAGTATCGAGCAGGTTTGGAGCTGACAATGTGAGCAGAGGTAGTGACTCCACACTTGTACAAACAAATTAAAAATTGTCACCTTGTCAAATCCTACATTTTGACAGAAGTGTGTTCACTGCAGCAAAATTTGTCATTGGGATTTGATTTCAGGGAAAGGGAAAGTATTTGGAGGTGATTATGTTTTCCATAGTATTAAAGAGTATTTTGGGATTTGTTTCCTTTCAATGTTTTTAATGCTAATGAATACTTTCTGTATTACTGTGAAAGCACTGAGGTCAGTATGAAGTATAATTCCTGTCAGGCCTGGATTCTGTACTAAATTAAATGTTTTTTCTTATTCTACTTTGCAATACTGAATAATTTTAAGTGGGGCCACATGAATAACACAGATAAAATGATGCATAATGAGTAGTGAATAATCCTGTTAACACATCTTTTTCAATAACACACATTATTAAGCATTTTAAGACATGCTCAGGGCAGATTTTGATAACAGCATTGGTAATTTGGATAAATCATGCTTTTAATCATTCAGTCTTAGAGCAGAAACAATGCTGGTAATTTCAATGACTGCTAAGAACAGAAAGAAAAAGAAAAGTAAATAAGAATTTTTATTTTACTTAATCGAACAGACCCTATATTTCCATTAGATTCTTTAGAACAGACATCATAGAATCATTACAGATTGGAAGGGACCTGATTTTGAAAAATGTTATACTGATATAACTACATTTGGCTGAAATGAATCCATCATAAGCTGCTAGTATATTTACAAGGAATCTTCATGATTTAGTGTGCACAGTTCCCACCCTAATTCCTGACAAAAATTAAATTATTCTCAAAATTGTCCTATAGAAGCCAGTGGTGTTATCACTGATGTGAGTTTTTATTCTGAGTAAAGGAAACTAGTACTGTGTAGCTTCTGGTAAGCAAGAATGAATCAAGACAATACTTAGAGAAAGGTCAGATTGGTCAAAGGAAAGAGAACATTAATTATTTGTCTAACTTATGAAGGTGGAATGTGCACACGGATTTGTCAATAGGCAGATTTGCAGAATATAAGTAAGTTTCATGAATAGAGATTTTTACCTGTGAAACTACTCAGTGTTGCTTTTTTGTCATGAGATTTTTGATCGAGCACTACTTGGGTTTCTAAGGATGTGCTTTGAGGGCATAATTATGAAGCAAAAACCAACTGCATAGAATCACAATCTGGAAAGACATCAACTACACTGGAGCTCCTACACAATAGAGGTTCCTCAGGGTCCACAGAACGTAAATGCCACAGACCCCCAAACCCTTCCTATTAATTTCAAGCAAATTATAAAACTCTTATAAGAAGTTCTAGAAAAGCAGTTTTCAAAAAATATAATATATTTGAGCACTTGGGCTTCTTAAAAGTGTCTACTGGAGAAATAGAGAAGACAATCAAAAATTCTGCTTTAGAGAAGTAACAAATAAACTAATAACAACTAAGCTATAAATAGTGTCTAAAGAAAAATAATCTGCTTATTTTCATTTAATTGATTTATCACCAATAAAAGACTTCTCAGAGCATTTCATGTGCTGCCTGGATCTTTGTTTGTCAACTACAAAGTTAGGTGTTGATAACTTTTACAAAGGTCAGCTGCAGTAAGAAATGGTCTTTTAAGACATGGCCAGACTCTAATTCTCTAAGGGGCTGAAATAGTGTGCATGTCTTCATAAAGGACAGTCACTCTTACCTGAATCTCTAGAAACTTGCTGTGTTGAGCCAAAAATTACATGTCTCAGAGCCATAGGGTGTTGTTTACTTTTGAGAAAACCATCTCCTGTCTCTCCACGCTCTTATTTTCCACTCAGTTGGACAAATTCAGCCAATTTACAAAACAAAGCAAAACACAAACGTTTGCCTTTGAGAAAACAAAAAGCCTTACTTCTTTTCTTCATCACTTAGAGGAAAATTTAAATTTAACCTCCCATTTCTAAATGCATCCAGCTGTCTTCTACTTTTTCTACCACGTATTGAATGATGAAATTATAGTGTGCACAAGAATATATAGCAACAATGCTAGGCAAACTGCAAAGCCTTTATTTAACATGTAAGGTAAAAGAAAACAATCAAAATATTTTGTTTTTCTACTTGAAAATGTGTTTATAAAATTTCTTCACAGCAGCTTTTCATGTAGCAATGTAGGTGTGTATATATATAAAGGGGTAAGCACCATAGACTTAACTGTGGTTGATTCTGAGGCAGCAATGAAATGACCCTAGGAAGTTTTCAAAGATGAAGACTTCTTAATTGAAGAATAAATTAGAAATAAAATCACTTGCTTCTGGGAACATTACATGCCAAATTGAGATTATAAGACCATATAAAATGAGCACACCAGGAAACGGGAGATGCTGAAGTCAACAACAAAAAGGCTGTGAACTGTACATATTAAAGCGACAAAGAAGTGTATTTCAATTTGAATATCTTTTGTTTCTTCAGGATCTCTGAAAAAATTAAGAGATTTATTACACTGAAAGATGGTGCTGCCTCTGAGGAAATTTTGTGCATGCAAATTTAGAAAAGGCAAGTCAACTGGCTGGGCTACAAAAATTATATTAAATACACACTTGCTCCGTATAAGAGCAAAATTTTCTACTTCCAACCCCCCACTTTCTTACTTAGGTGATATTGTTCAAAATAACAGATACATGATAATCGACCTAGGCAGGCATGAGCAGCGTGGAACACCCTTCAAATTCAACTCAGAAATTCACAATAAGACTGGCCTGTTTCTGTTCCCTTGTGAATACAAGACAGAATGTATCCAGTCCTGAAAGTGCTCTGTAATATATTCTGAATTATCCTGGCACAAGGGTTATATCCTTCCAAAATATGAAACAGAGATTACAATGTCAGCATTGATGCAAAAATGAAGGTAGAGTAGTCAGCAAGTCAGGTCACATGGAATGAACAAAGTGGTCATTTTGACACAAGCTCTTTGTGCACATCTCTTGCACACTGTATGGATTATATGCTTCTTCTACCTTGTACTTGAACTAAGAAGTAAAGTCTTGCAGCCCTCTTTCTCTAGTGGACCTTTTACATTTCTATCTTCAAAGTTATTTTTTTTCTTTTCCTATGCAGCATTGATGAGAATAGAGAATACACCATAACAACTAATCCAAACTCTGTTTTATACAAATATTGTTAGCAAAACTACTTCAGGCCACTGTTACAATAAAAATTTAATGTATTGTGCCATATCCACTGAGGAGGAACACTTGGCTTTTTCTGAAACTCATAATTGCTGGGCCCAATAAATGGTCTGAATTTATAATAATGACAGTGGCCAGGGTGGCCAAAAATAGTATGCTGCCCAAGTGTAGAATCCCTTTCCTCGTGGTGTCAGAAGGCAAAGAGATAAACACACTCATGGGAACTGGAACTAAAATATTAAACATTATTAAGAACTTTTATTAAATAATACAAAGTAAATGGAAAGAATGAAAAAGGGAGGAAAAAAAGGAAAGGAACAAAAATAAACAATGTTTTCCTCTAAAAGCTGCAGACAAGAGGGGGAAAAGGGGACGAGAGTGGTATGTTGGACAGATGAGGCATTGCTTACTTCTGCTTTCAAGAGAAGCTACAGCACTTTCCTAAGCCAAGCCAAAGAAGAGGTGGGGTGGGGTAGAGTGGGTGGGCTGAGGGTTGGGGTGAGGCAGGGAAGGGGAAAGTGAAAGAGAGAGAGAGAGAGAGCAAACAGTGGTATGCTGCAGGCAAAACTGAATCAAAGCCCTGAAGGGGCAGAGAGAGAGGGGATGCCAAGAAAAAGGGAAGTCCCTGCCCTCAAAAATCACCAATAATGCCCCAGAAGCTATCCCGGTCTATCTCGCTCTCTTCCTCTTCTCCACTGCCACAGTCTCTCCCTTCTCCTCCTACCATGGGAAATGGAAAAAAACCCCAAAAAATCATTCCTACAAGCTGAGAGAAGTTTAACTCAATACATCCTGAAAGAGAGTTTGATGCAGGAATACTATAAGCAGATGTGATTTCACCAAATCCATAACAAGGCTGAAAAGTAATTTCTTTTCTTCTCTGTTGGTTGATACCACTTGTTAGTGGCCCAGATGGTTGTCTCCAATGAGCTAGAATTTATGGACTCTGCTGTATGAAACTCATGGTCTAAAGCAAAAAATTACATAGTGACCTCATTATTTTGCATTAGCCTGTTTGTCATAAAATGTGTTCATTTGGAAAATAATTCTACTTCAGCATTGCTAAGGTCACTACCACACTACTACACTTTAAAAGTGACCTTCAAAACAGCACAATTAGCTATTAGTAGATGAAATGAGAGTCTCGAGGCAGTTAAAAAGAAGTATTTTTGAATCAATTTTTCAAATAAAATAAGTTTATGGAAATGACATGTGCTTTTAAGGTTTTGAATTTGACTTTTTTTTACAGTCACTTTATTATACGATTCATGAACAGTGAATGCACTAACTACTCCATCAGCGGCAAGAAGGCTACCAATGGATGGCTTAGCTTCAAAGATCCTATTTGGCACCAAGAATTTCTAGAGGTATATGAATGGTAAAAAGAAGTCTAGGGAAGGTGTGGGCCCCCTCAGAAAGGAAACAGGTGATGTGGTCACAATTGACATGGAAAAGGCTGAGGTTCTCAATGACTTCTTTACCTTGGTCTTCACTGCAAAGGCCTCCAGCCACACTCCTGGAGTCAAGGAAAACAACAGCAGGGGCTGCAAGGAAGAAGCTGTTAAAATTATATTGCAATATGTCTCTCAGAAATTTGCACAAAATGACTTATTATTTATGTTTTCTGGATCACTCCTTAAACCAGCTTTTCATTATGAAGACTGAAGTGAAAAAAAGTTCTTGAGAAATCAAATGATTTCTAATACCAGTATTATTTTCAGTGACATTTCAACAGGCAAGGCTGAAGACACAAAAGTTACATATTGACTAATTTTGTGCAAAATATTCACAGATTAAAAAATAAGTCTGAAAATGAGATTTGATTATGTTTCACTCCTTGTTAATCGTAAAGATGCATTTTGTGGCTACTGCATTTATTTTATTTTACTATATTTATCTACACTTCATATAATTTAATATTTAAATGTTTCTAAAATATTTTTAAAACTATCACATGTTGATTTAAATTTAGAGATTTTAATTGCTTGCTTATATTCCTATTTTATGATCTCTGAATCAAATAATTAATTATTTGAAGTGCATAAGTACTTGCTCGGTGACCTTCAGATTTATGCTGGCAATCTAAATGTAAAGTATCCTTGGCAGCATCTGCAGACTGTGAAATTGCTCCCTTTGCAAGTGGACCAAATGCTCTCTTCCATAGCTGTGCCAGTTGCAGCCAGAAGCTACTATATGATGAGGGAACACTGTCATTTCTGTGATGTATGTTCACCTCAAAGGAGTTCCTTGGGTCTTTTCACAGAACAAGAACAGATTGTAATTTCCACTGATCAGTTCAAAATACAATTATAATAGTCAGCTGGCTGTTTCAGATTCAGAACATCAGAAATCATTGCCATTAACGTCATTTGATTATAAAGGTAAAGGTTGAGTAATGCTGACAAACAGCAGGAAAAGCAGTAAAATACTCCACTTAACCTGTTATGGATTTGGTGAAATCATATTTGCTCATGTATGCCTGCATCATATATTTATTCATATATTCCTGCATCGAACTATCTTCCAACATATAAAGAGTTAACCTCCTGTCTTGGCTGTGGGTGCACACACACAGGGCAGTGGAGTACAGAGGTGGCTGCCTCAGAGGACATGGGCTGAGCAGGTAGAGTAAGCCAGACAAATTTTGGGGTCCTTATTTGGGGATAAGGTCTTCCTCTTCCCCTCTTTTCGGCACTCGGTCCCTGTTTGTGTGCCTGGGGAGCTTGGTTTCAGTTTTGTTTTGGCCTGTAGCACACTGCATCTTCTGTGTCTCTCTGCAGTTCTCTAGCCCTCTTCCGATTCTCCCCTTAATTGTCTTAATCGCTCCCTCTAATCCCAGACCAGCCATAGGAAAATGCTTAGAATAAGCATTGCCTAATACACCTCAATAAAGTTTAATATTTTTAGTTCCAGTTTCCGTAAGTGTGCTTACTGTATTTATTTTCTCCCTACTCCAGGGTGGGAGGGAAGAAATTGTCTTCTGCATGGTTGGGCAGAATATAATTTCTTTGGGCTACACTGGTCCCAAACTGTAACAGCCTTAAGGCTCCTGAATACTTCTAGCTGAAAAGAGTTTCCTCATAATTTTCCTCCCTTCCTTCTGTCCTTCCTTCTTCTTTTCCTCTCATTTTCCCATTATTTATGCTCTGGATTTCCAGAACACAAATTTCCATAACATTTCCATAAACAAAATTGCTTTTACTCTGCTCAGTATTTTTGTTTACTTCCTTCCCATAACATTTGAAAACACCAAATGTCAATGTTGTCTTGCAGAGGATTGTCATTTTGCCCTCTCCAGACTTTCTCAGTTGTATTCAAGTGTTTTCCACACTACTCACACTGCCTAGGTTTATTTGTCGTGTGCCAACTTTTATGAACAATATAATTTTCTCAATAATGTCCCCATATTGTGATCAATCGAAGCTTTGCCTTGGAAAATATGATATCTGTGGGGCAAGGCTTCAGCTACAGTTTGGGCAAGACAGAAACTTAGGGACTGGTCACAAACAATCAGGAAATAGTTCAGTCAGGTGTTAGAGCTGGAGTACTTAGCAGCAGTTCTCCTCTCACTAAGGAGATGGCTAGCAGCTGATGATGCAATCAAGTCCCTGCAGCAGACGAAGACGACATTTCCTTGGGCCAAGAAGGTATAACATATATTGCCTTGTTTAAAACTTACAATTGTGTTAATATATACTAGAAGAGTATTAAAAGATGAATAGGTGAATACTTTCCTTCAGCACAGTGGAGGTAGGCTGTACTTCAGCAAAATTTATTCCAGGGAAAAGAGAATTTTAGCATCTTGTCCTCTTTTCTCTTTTGCCATTTTTGTCTGGTTTTTGACTTTTCAGTGCTCATCTATAGGTCAAAGTCTCTTTGATGTTGGGCTTGATGCAAGCAAATGTNATGATTTTATGATTCTATTCTATGATTCTAATATCTGGGCCTTACACAATACAGTGTTGTAAGATTTGCTGAGTCCTTGGTTTCATATCCTTGGTTGCGGTCTCGTGGTCCAGGCTATCTTCAGTGTTCAGTTGCTTGGCTAGCTATAACTTTCCTTCTAAGTCTGCNGATTAGGCTAACAGCGTGTTCCAAGCTGATCGGTTCTTAAGTTTTTCCATATACAGTTAGCACAGCTATTTGAAACATCCTATTGGTCTAAAATCCATTACTATACAAACAAGCATACTTCTTTGTGACCACAGAATGTCACAAGAGCTTCCTAACATAATATACCTTAAAGGAGGTTGTAGCAAGGCTGATGTTGGTCTCTTCTCTCCAATTAGTGATGATAGGACAAGGGGAAATGGCCTCAAGTTGTGTCAGGGGAGGTTTAGATTGGACGTTGGAAGGAAATTCTTTACTGAGAGGGTGATTAGATACTGGAATGGATTGCCCAGGGAGGTGGTGGTGTCACCATTCCTGGAGGTGTTTAAGGAACTAGTGGACGCGGCGCTTAGGGATATGGTCTAGCGGTTAGACGCTAGGAGAAAAGGCTGGACCTGTAGGTCCTTTCCAGCCATGATGATTCTATGATTCTATTCTATGATTCTAATAT
>VXBP01001305.1:172583-183517 GCA_013400115.1 Rhinopomastus cyanomelas | reverse complement strand
CTACTTCCCAAGCTGTCTTTCAATAAATTTATTAATAAATTAGTAAATATATTAATATATTAATAAATGTTAATATCTACAACCTGAGTCAACAATGATACCTGTTGTCAGGAGCACAGGTAATTACTCTTTCTCAAAGGAAACAAAGTTTTTGATTGAGGTTCTGCATAGGTTTTTTTTTTGTCTCCTACTAAGCTGACTCTGACTAATAAATTCTCATTCTATAGTGGGCCTGCCATGTAGTTAATTTAGCTTACTACTCAGGGTGGATTTATGAAGGAAAGAAATAAGTGGGCAAAGAGTGGGTGTAGACAGAATCTAAGGTTGTGAAAGATGTACATAAAAGGCCTGAAATCAATAAAAATTCAGAATAAGACAAATAGTTTCCAAAGCAGCTGGACTTTTCTCTTTGCTGGCTTTGCAGCCCATATTAAACATTAAGTCTCTTGCTGGCTTCTTCTGTAAAATTTCCCCTAAATGGAGAAAAGGAGTTATCTGGTTTCTGACTCCCCTTAATTTGCCTTCAGAATTCCAAGTTATACAATTCCATGTGTACACAAACACTGAGAGAAGGCCCCTTGGTTCTCTCTTGCTTTTTCTGGGCTTAAAGGGTTCAGATGAAGTACTGACTCCACATTTAGTAGGTTTTCTATGTATTGTTGGATTGGAGTTTGAAACACATTGCATTTTGAATCACTAAGCTAAACAATAGTGACACACTTTTATCCTTTATGAATCAAATAACAATATTCTGATTGCTTTAATGAGTTGTAAATGTTAAAGGCACAGATGGCCATGCTGGGGAGATTCAAAGATAGAGCAGAAAGTATTTTTTTAAACCACCATGCCAAGTTCTTTCCTATTCTGACACAAGCACGTCTTCTGTTCCTGAATTTGTCCTGTCTTACTTTTAAACTAGTCAGATTTGTTCTGTAAGACCTTCTAGAACCTCCCTCATTCCCATTTACAGCCTAAGTTTTCGCATTTATACCCTTTTGTTCTTGTCTCAACCTTGCCTTTTAGTTTAAATAACTTTCTCCTTCTTTAGGATTTATCTGCCTCTGAAGTATTTATAGAAAGCAATGATATACTCTATCAGACTTCAGTGAGTTATTTTAGTCCTCTCTTACAAGATAAGCTCTTTTTTCACTGATCATCGTAGCAGCCCTTCTCTGCAACTATTGCAGTTTAATTAATCTTAAACGTGGACTACCAGAACAGTGTATTGCAGCACTGAAGAGGAAATCTTACCCATGCTTTGTCTAATTGCTCTAATGCTTCCTTATCTCTAACCTTTAATGCTTTCCTTCCCACACTTCAGGATTTCACTTTGTGATCTGTCACGATCACATGCTGTGCATTATACCCATATTCTGGCTGATTAACCGAGAGCTTAAAACTCACAACAAATTAAAAATCTAATTATTTGTTCTCTTTACTTCCACCTCTGCTTTAGATATAACAGAATTAGACGTAGCTAAAGAACAATGACACGTACATTCTTTATGGAGAACTATCTTGCTCATAAATGGGAAAGTTCAGTGCTCTGTCTACACCTATATCTGCTGCAATTTTATGAAAAGTTTATTTTCTAACTCCACTGTCTAGATGATGGGATTTCTCTACAGTTTTGCTCAGTGTCACCAAGGTTTATACAACTACAAATCTTGGGTGTCTTCTTGATGACTATAGAAAAAGATTACCT
This sequence comes from Rhinopomastus cyanomelas, assembly GCA_013400115.1. Classification (NCBI taxonomy): domain Eukaryota; kingdom Metazoa; phylum Chordata; class Aves; order Bucerotiformes; family Rhinopomastidae; genus Rhinopomastus; species Rhinopomastus cyanomelas. Next base: position 181,812 of record VXBP01001305.1, on the reverse strand, counting down.
GCATAATTTTGCTTCTAGCATGTTTGCCTGTGACATGCATGAACTGCATATGACTTCTGAAGCAATGAACTAGTAACACACGTTACATGTTTGTTGCATGTGATGTAACTGTAATGTATTGCTACACGTTACATGTTCATTACATGACGTATACAGATGTTTTACAGATCATATACCAAAACATTATCAAAATAGCCAAAAAGATTGTTCTTTCAGTCCTGCTTTACAAATTAATATGAAAAGACGAGTTTTGTATTTGGTTGTTTAGGATAATTTTTCTAGAGGGGTCTTAGCAGGCAGCACGACAGCCATACTATTCAGCTTCTTTCATGGTTATGGCTCAGTTAAACTTTGTACTTACTAGGAGATCTTACCACAGACACCCGCAGTTCTGAGTACTGTTGACACAAGCTATTATTTCTAATTATCCTGACACTCAATTACAAGCTATCATGACAGATATGAAATTAAACCCTGTCAGAAGTGTTTGTGATTTCAGAAGGGAAGGAACTAGTTGCCTGTTGTCTCATTCTTACTGTTAAAATGACTATAAGGAAATTAGCTTCCTATGACTTGACCTCATGGTTGCCAAGATTTTTCTTCATCAGTGCTAAATAGTTGAAGTCCAGTGTTATCATCAGGTAAATCTGTCATCAGAATATACTAATAAATCAGATAATTGTCACATCACGCAACCAAGTAGAACACTGTTTTTTTAATAGTCCTAGAACTGAGAGCAGATAATAGGAGGGAAGTTGGTATCTCATTTTTAGAATCCATGAGTGTTTTCATATTTAAATGGTTGGATGTGCTCAAGTAATCAGAAACTCCTGGTCAGTATTTAAAATGATGAAGTAGGTTGTGATCTGTAAGGTTGTAATGTAGTACTGAATGAAATAGATTAGTGCCTGGGCTCAGGCACTAATGCACGACACTAACCCTGATTTAGTAGCTTCTCTGGTGCCACTTACAGATACGTGAAGAAAATGCCCACTCATACCTGATCTGGCATGGTTTTTACTGTATACCTGTTAATGTGGACAGTGTGCATGAGAGAAGGGAATTTGGGAACGTGAGCGTGAGCCATGCTGTGCCACCGGGCTGCAGCACCAGAGAACAGTAACTGGTTAATCTTTTACTCTTTGGGAAAAGTAGTCATTTATGTAATATTTGACTACTCAAATATATATATATATATTGAATTGAAGCTTTTTAATTTTATTATGATGTTTCTCAGAAGAAAACATTTCAATTATACACATGTGCTACACCTGCATTACCCAACTGTCCGTATTCAACTTGATGTAAAAAACTTTTTCACTTTAGCTCCACCGCAGTAGCTCTATGAGATCAAATTTTGAAAACACTCTTCTTTGCAGTGTCTAAGTGATTGTATCCTTCCTAGCTGTGATTTTGTACCCCACATTCTTTAAGACATTCAGTTACTACCAAAAATTTTTCATTTTACTACATAGTACATGTAGCTTATACTTGCTCTTTGGTGATTAGTCAGCTATTGATTTTCAATCAGTGAGGATCATGGATATCTAGAAGATACCATCCCAAAACAGCTGTCACGTCAGAGAAGTGACTGAGATCAATCTGATGCAGAAATACACTGTATCATTTCTTTTAAGCTGGCTCTCAGTTTCTCAGCACTGTGTTGTTGAAAATGAGGAAGATTTTTTAATTAAATTAATTTTAAGTAGATTTTAATTAATTTGTACACATTTATATAATTGCATAGTTCTTCATATATTTATATTTTAAGGGAATAGCTTTGAAGCACATCTCAGATGTTCTTTGATACTTCTCAGCTTTCAAATTTTATTTAATCCTCTCTTCTGCCATGACTGAAATTGGTCTAAGTGCAAAGCTTAGAGAGAATGCCAAGGGTGTACAAGTGAAAAGTTATGTAAAATTCTTACTTCCATTTTTTTTCCTCAACTATTTTTATATGTACTTTCTTTTAAATTTGTGATTCTTCTGGGATTATTAAAATTGAATATGCATCATTCACATGAGGATTTTTCTTCAAATATGGAATAGGAATACTTTTGATAGTTATTATCAGTGGCCATGCATGTTGCCATCTATCCATTTCTATTTACTCAAAAAAAAAGTTCTAAATAGGGTTTGCTTTCTTTGCTTAATCTCTTAAAATCACTGAGCCAAATTTTGCCTAAACTATGACATAACTCAGCAAAATTTCCAATAAGCTAGCAAGCATCACAGAACATAAAAATGTATATATTACACTTTCTAAAGAAATAAAATCTTGTGCCACAGTATTTGTTTCTCAATTTAAATAGTTGGATTTTTTTTTCTAGTAACAGTTATTTTGCAAAAGGTCTAAGTACATAATTAGAGTAAAAACCAGCATATTACATATGTGCATTGTTTATAATGGAACAATTACAAAGCAGGATAGAGACAGGCATACACTTTAAAAGATAACAAGAGCACAAGTAGAAGAAAATTTAGTTAGTCTAAGCTAGGTCGTTCTGAGGTAGCAGATGAAATATTTCCAATTAAAATCAGCAAAAGCAGCCTACGGTGATAGCTTTACAATTACTATTATGAGAGTTTCAGCATGATAGAAATGCACACTTTTATGTGTTTGGCTGAAAAAATTCCCACAGAGTTACAAACGGAAGAGGTATATTTAATCTAGAGAGGCAAAATCTGTAGGAAGGTTTGTCAATGGACTGAAGATATGAAAAATAAACAGGACTGCATTCTCATTGTTCACTGGGGATAGAACATGTGGTAAAAGACTTAAAGGGCAGCTGGAGACTTTTGATTTTACACAAGAAAGATTTTACACAGTAAGGACAGATGAGCAGGAAAGTAGCTTGGCATGGGGTCTTTATCTCAGGATATTTTTGGGAAAGAACAAAGGGATGTGATGTCAGTGGTGATTAAGTTGCCTTTCTTCTAGCCTTGAGGGAGAAGGTAGAGTAGTATTTCTTCTGAGGTTCTGTGGTCTACAACTGTGTGTAGATAGGAGGAGACTCCTTAATGAAATTACTGCCTTCTCTTGTCCACAATAAAATGTGTACTTCAATCTCCGTGGGAGGAGGGCATTTGTAAGCTGCATGTTACAAAATTCTTTCAAAATCATTGCGGTGCACTTGTGATTTTCATGCTTTGGTGGTAGCTAATGGTGTTTCCTGGAAGATCTAAACTGTACTTTTTACCTTCATTATTTGTCTCCCATTACTTGCCCCTAAGTAAGGGCAACTGAACTTAGCCTTCCACTGATGATAAATCATTTGACTGCAGCCTCCATAATGACATTAAAAAGCATTAGAATCTATTAGCATTGTCTGGCTGATTAATAAAGAGAAATAATATATAGGAAATAGAAGAATGTTCTCCCTCAAGTAAGGATGAGGTGATCGGATCCCTGCAGCTAAGAGGATTGTATATATACATCCTAAAGAAAAAGAGATTATGTAGTTCTGGGGCTACAAATATGTGTACTAACTCTAAAGTGCCTCACTTTTTAATGTATAGGTTATCTATCATTTCTACTTCTGAAATGGGTTTGGGAGAAACACTTGGATCACTTACTAGAAGGCAAAGACAAAAGAAAAATCTTTGCTGTTTCTTTGCTTTTAAAAAACTCTTTATTTTAAATAAAACATAGATTTCCTGAAAGAGAAGAAAGATTGAAAAAAACAGGACAAACTCGAACAAACTGGGACTAAATATGTTTCTGCATTCCTAAGGAGATGATAGCTGAGTTCTTTTCTCATCCAGTTCAAAAGGAGCCTAGTGTAATCTGGGAGGCTATTATTTGAAACAATTGTTTTGTGTAATTCAATATACATGACTTTAATTAAGCCTAAATGGTCAGAAATCAATGACTTAGTCACAGTTAGTATGTTTTGCTGACTACGTTACTGTCTTTTGTTTAAACTCCTTGGGATGAAACAATTCTATCTTCTATATGTTTCATTCCTAACATTCTTTCATTCACAATAGTATTAAATAAAAGAAAGCAGCACTCAGTGCTTCCTTACTTTTGTCTATATCGTGCCGTCCATCCTGAGTCACAGATCCCTAGAGATGATCAAGTGAATACATCAGCCAAATCATTGCCATGCTTTTTAAGCAGCTGATGTTCACTCAATCTATATAGAAGACACTTGACTATAAATCTCAAGAACAATATGTAATGTTAAATGCTTCTTACTTGTGAAGAAGCATTCAGGGATACTAGAAAGGAGAGATTTGTGATCACAACAAATGCTATTACTAGGTTGTGGGGGTTTTTCTGCATCAAGCCTTAAACTTTTCAGTAGTTGTAATGCACTTTCATTTTGCCTACAACAGTTGCAGTATTCTCCTAGAAATTTAACATATACATTTGAGTTTTCAAGTTTATACTTACTGCTAGGTATTGTTTTATTTTATTTTTTTAGTTCAGTAAAGAACAGCTACAGTACATCTTTTTTATGATATGTTAGCTGGAGCCTTAGGGTAAAAATGGAATGAAGTCTGCAAGTTAATAGCAGACAATAAAATATAGGGAGTTTTCTATGGTTTTTCTACAGGAGCCAGTAATTCCCAACCATTACTGAGTATTGATATGATACGGGGAGACCACTCTAATGTTAAATGGTGAGAGATGACTGTACATTACGTGTTTCTGTGAGAAAATCTGAGCTCCCATCAGAGCATGGATCAGACAGCAGGCATTCATGTCTCTAGATGGATAGGTAATATCTGTGAAGAGTAATATATGAATAGCTGCCAATAAAAAAAATCACTGTCTTTATGCAGCAAAAAGGCTTTAGTTTATTTCTGATTTCTGATTAATGTTATCTGAATGGATCTTTGACCATAGTGTCCTTCAAATCATGTGTGGTTGTGGGGATAAAACCTTTGAAGTTCATCTGGATCTCATTAGGAACTGCTAGTGAAAGACTTGACTTTCTTACTCAAAGTACTTACTTACAAAGTACACAAGGAAATAAATTGTCTCCAAACCAGAAGACAAATAAATAAAAATTTAAAAATACCTTTGGACTAGGAAGTGGATCACATGCTGAGCATGTAGTCAGGGGCTTAGTTTTCCTTTTAGTCAGGCAAAATATTTGGTAAGTGATAAAAATTGGATCTTCAGATAACTGGACATAATTCATTCTTTAAAAAAAAAATCCTTCCTTTGACATATGGATCGTATAACTGGCGAATACACCTCCTTTCTGGTTTTGGTGTGAGAATGTATTCTGGAGAAGACAGAGAGCTTGCTGAAGAACATCAGAAAGGAAAAAGCAGCAAACAGTTGGTAGCAAAATTGGTCTCCGGCTACCACTGTGCAAAGTAATTGTATTGACCTTTAAGAAAACAAAAACGTACTAATAGAAATACATTTTTTAGTTTGCATTAGTATTTGTAGTGGTTTTGTATGAAATTCAAACAGTAGTTCTGCCTACTATATTTTTGCTAAAGAGCTTTCAGCACATTTGTAATTGTGAAGGAAAGAGTGATGCATTCTTGGATCATAGTGGAGTCATACCTTTCTGAAGAAGACAGAATAAATTGTAGAATTTAGCCTAGTGATAGAAACTAACCAAGTGTGGTTTATCTTGCTTAATTAAATTAAATATTTCTTTTAACAAAGAAAGGGATTTTTTATAAATAATGATAGCTATCAATTATTTATATAGTAAAAGAGTTATTGTTTTACCATTTCCTCATTTGTATGCAACATTTTGTGGTATTTATAGATGCTTTGGCAGAACATGAACATCTTGAACTAGAACCACTGTCTGAAGTGCCAGAAAGAGACTTATGTTAGTGGTCTATATTCACTGAACATTTTGCTTTGGTTGCCATAAGTCAGGTCACTTTATGCTGACAAATTAAAGGTACTAGTTATATTTGCAGATGCTGTATGAATAGTAGTGTTTACAGTTGCTGGTGTAACAGAAGCTGAGGCAGGAAGTATTTGCACATGCAGTTTAGACACTGAGATGTAAATCCTCCATCCGTTGCTATTATTGAATGAGATTGTCTCATATCTCTGACAACAGTCCTTAATGTAGTAGTGGGTCACACAATAGACATATTTGATCCCCATTTTCAGCATGAGTCCATGCTTTCATTCGTACCCAGGTTTATTTCTTGCCATTGGATTAAGATCAGAGGCAGGTTTGAATACACTTCCAGGTAATTTGTGGAACAAAAGTTGAACCTCATGTGCTTGTCAGCGTGGATCCAGCCTATCTGCAGGGTGTATGTGACAGCCAAAGCACAGTGCATCCCATCTGTCTTGGTACAGGTGATGACATGTGATGTTGAAGGATGGATGGTGTGAGTTTGCCCATTTTCCTGCTCTATAGGCAGCAACATCTGAATTGGAAGCACTTTACAGCCATTCAGATACGGATGCAATCAGAGAAGAAAGAAAGTCCATCTGTTTGGTTTTTAGACAAGGCTTCTAAACACAAAGTAAGCTTAATCCGATTATTCAAAAATTAAGTACGAACATACTTCATCTATGAGACCACTGGCTATAAAAGGATGTTATAAATTAAGAAACAGAATTCTTGGAATTATATAATCAGAATTAGATGGTCAGAATTCTTTGTCAATATGTCACGACTGAAGGCACAAACTACTATGGATTCAGCCTTTCAACTGGTTTCTCTAAAGCAAATCTAAGAGTTAAAAATATGTATTAAATTTTTAGAAACTATACTGAATTGTCATATTTGTCCCAGTGACACAGACTGGAAGAATCTGATGTCAGAAATCAATTATTTTACTTTTGGGGGTTTTTTTAAACACTTTTTATGCCAGTCAAAATGTATTTGGAAAGACCAAGAGAAGTGGTGAACGGTAGCATTATGTGTTTCTGCCATCATAGCTTTTTGACAGTCTTTCCTTCTAGTCTGACAACACTTTAAAAAAAATCAATATATATAAAGTATACATTGGCATATATGCATGTATTTATTAATGTGAAAAGTCCCAGGAGTGTGCATACATGCGTTTGTGATGTATTCACAAGCTATTACTTCATCTGCAATTTATTCACAAAATGTTTCTTCAGAATGTCTACAAGTTGATTGTTTATTAAAATTAATGTATTCCAATTGCACTGGATCATTCTGTTTATTGAACAATGAGAAAAATGTTAGTGAACTCCAAGCAAAATTACTTGCAGTTCTAGATGAAAACTTGTGAAGTATGTTATGGAAAGTTTTTTGCATAGGGAAGAAAACATACGTTTTGGCTATTTCATGTTGAGCAATAAGATTGTCACTTACTTTAATCTTGCCAGTCCTGCCCAGGACCAAATGAAAATAGACTAAGCTACACAAACTGAGCACTTCATGAGTCATGAAAAATGTCTTCTTGTCTTAATGATACAAAATTGTTTAAAACCCCTTATGTGGCATGCATAAGAAATTGTTCACAGACAGACAGCAAAACAAGCAAAATTAGTAATCTCCATAGAGATATGTGATGAATTTAGGCTTTCTACTATTTCATACACTTATACTGCTTAATAATGGAATTGGATGGATTATTATTTTGCTGTGACTTGATCTACTTTGCATTTTCTATTATGTGTATGTATATTTAAAAATTACAAAATGTCACTGGATTCAGTGAAATAAATGTATTTTCTATAGAAATTAAGAGCTTGTGCAGACAACTCTTTACTTCTAGTCTGCAATGTATGCAGATATTCAGGGAAATAAGGATTATCCCCAAAAGTAATTTCAGCTTTTTGATAAAATCTTTCCATATTCAGTTCCATGTGAGTTCTCATCTACTGCTTTCAGTGGGATCAATATTTCAACTGATGCAGCTAAGCAGTAAAACCCTCTGTATTATGGACAAAAGCAGACAGAGAACACAGGTGACTTTTTCTGATTAAAACCATATTAGGAACATGAGCTCATCTTCTTGGAATAGTGAGGCAAGTAGTAGGCACCTGAAACAGCCATGTTGGAGTAAATTCAGTGCTGTCTAGCCCAAGATGCAGAAGCTCAATGGATTCTTGTGACATTTAGAAAGGCTATACTATTGTGGAAGGCTTCATACTCTATTCACTTTTCATATTCCATATGCCTGCATAGAACTGCACAAGCGTTACCTCAGGTTCACATCAAGTTCCTTTTGATCCCAAAAGTTGTGACACAGCAGCAAGATGGTGAATGGGTTAAAAAAGAAGTTGTCCTACTAAAGAAACTGTTAACTGAGTACGAGTTCCATCCATTGATGTGATGTGTGCAGCCAGTGTTGAATGATGAAGTTATTCCAAATGCTCTTGTATGGCCTTGTGGTTGGCCTGTGATTACTAGCTATTATTCTGTCTCTCTGTCAGACAGCTTTCTCTCTACTAGAGACATTGAAGGGTATGTAATTAACTTACTAGACATTTCATAGCGAGACTTGAAATTACTCAGATAAGAGTTATATTTTGAAAGACTAGGAGTAACAATAGATATTCATGATGTGACATGAAAATAGATGTTTTTGTATCAATCAACAATAGCTGGGCACATCCTTGTACAACAGAGAAACTTAAAAAACATACCTATGAAAATTAAAGTAGTCACATCAAATATTCACAATAATGAAAGAGAGACTAGAAGGGGACATGGTGCATAATGTGGTTTTGATTTTAACAAATTATGATTTTTTTTAATTAAATACTTACATGTTGGATTCCTTCTTCATAATAACGTAAAAAGCAGAGCAAAACACTTTGTATAAAAAAATTGTTCCTTTTTTTCTGACTGGCAATTTTTAGCTATTCAGAGGTATTGATGCTGCTGTTATTGTATATTTAATTTCTGTCTGGTAAAACAGACACTTGTCTATAAACAAAGCAATTTTTTCAGCGTAACATTCAATTTTCTTGAAGTTGACGTGTATTTTCAGACTTTGAGTCCTCAGTACGTGTTACTGATAAATGTCATGTACCTCTCTGACACAGTTTGGGCTTTCTGGTGACAGTGCATGCAAAGATTCTGGACAAGATCAAGTAACAATTAATTACAAATTTTAATCTTTTGTGTGTGTGTGCGCAGCAGCCTATTGTGTTTGATAACCGATCCAGTCAGAGAAGTGTTCTCTACCACATTACTTTCTAATGAAAGTAATTTGCTAAAAAAGTTAATTAAAAAAACCCAACACCTTACAAGTGATCTCATGAACCTCTCACTTTTCAAATCTGTTTGTTACTAAGATGCCAATC
>VXBP01001305.1:99680-172559 GCA_013400115.1 Rhinopomastus cyanomelas | reverse complement strand
AGATGCCAATCCAGGAACTTTCTTTCTCCACACTCATTTTTGAACTTTCTTCCATGCTTATTAATTCTACAAAATTACTTCCTTCAATCCTATGCCAGATTCTTCTAATGATACATCGCTCTCAGTGATCCGCAAAATTAAAGCCTTCTCTATCAACTGATGATCTGTATTTGAATTTATTTACAGAATATTACCAAGATAGTGGTAAGAGTCAGAAATCTAAATTTGATCCTTTTCAGATCCTTGCAGGATGTTTTTGGCATTCCTAATACTTGTCCAATACACGATGCCAAATAGGTACCACAATAGCAACTGTGACATCAAATCCACAGTATATCAGGCATCGCTAGCAACTGAAGTACTTCACATTCTTTGAAGACATGAATCTCCTTCTCATTTTGCCTTCTTTATGTTTCTTTAAATGGCTGAAGCAGTGTGAATGGGCTTGTAAAATGATGCGTGGAGCCAAAATGAAATGCAGTTCAGTATGGTTGCCCTGTCTAGTAAATGCCTGCACAAAAGGCCATGCTGAGCAAGAGAGGGACATGCCAAGAGGAGCCCTGGCACTATTTTAGGTTACTGGACAAGATGAGAAGCAGCTCTCTTGTAAACACCCTCTGTTTCTGTTATGTAATATAGCCATGTTAGTGGCCATGTATTAGTCTTACAGCTGTCATTGTCAGCCTTCTCTGGGGTTGGGCCATGCACCTGTGCTATGTACAGAAAAATACAGAGCAGTTTCTCCAGCAATCTTTCACAGCCTTGCAATGCTGCAGGCTTCAAGTTGTCTGTAGGTAGCTCTTAAATCAAAGAAACTGTAGCATTAAATTGGTGTTTTCTTTTGGCTACCAAAGGTCAAACATGAGTGACCTACTTATGAGACTGAATTCTGTTTTGCTCCTCTTTCTTCTAGTTCTGCTAGCTTGGGTCTGAAATTTATTACATGGGAGGGTGAATTACATTTAGGGGCTCTTATTCTAGTTAAAGAATATCTTTATTTATATTGGACTAACAGGTTGGTGCAACATCATCATGACAACACATGAGCATACCCTCCCACAGGAAAATAAAACGCCTTAGGCTTATCCAGCTGGATTACTCTGAAGGACTAATTTCCAAATATAAATAACTGGACTTCAACGTGTTAGCAATGTCAAAAATTATTACTGCAATGCAATGTTCCTATCTGGTAAGTAAAAATTCTCGGAACTGAGAATCAAGATAATACGTATCATTAAGATATACGGCTGGTAGAGCTAGCAGTGGAGCAGTGCATGGATATATGTTTACAGTATTTTGCCTGTTCTAGTTTTGAATGATTCACATATAATATCAAATTACACAATAATAGGAAATATTTTGTGAATTTCTAAAGACATATCTGTCATTGTCATTGGCCAATTCAATGGCTCATCAGATTCACAGGGCCTAGACCTTCCAGTGTTTTAGTTATTGAGCACCCGGTTGGCTCAGTTGGTAGAGCATGGGACTCTGAATTCCTGGGGTCATGGATTCAAGTCCCATGTAGGACATCTTGAGACAGTACTGTAGGCTTACCCTGCTCCAGCAGGGCGGGGGTTGGACTTAGATGATCTTTCAAGTTCCCTTCCAACCTGTAACCTCCTGTGATTCTGTGATTCTTGATCACATATGCTTTCACAGTATCAAGATCTCTCACACATGAATAAGGAAGGGGGGGGGGAAATCATGACATTGATGGAAGGAAACATTTTCTGACTGTTTCAGTCCTGATCTCTAGGTAGTTTTACAACAACTGCTAGTGATTTAACCACAAGACATGAGCTTGGGCCCACATATGTGAATGTGTTAACAGTCACATGAGGGCTGTCTATAAAGAACATCCTCACTGACATTTCTGAGACCTGACAAATACAAAGACACGCTCTTTACGCTATTTAGTTCATGGGGACAGGTGCTGAAACCTGGTTTAAGGACAAATCAGCCAACATAGTGAGAAGCTGGTGGATAGTCTTGTTATAGAAAAAAATATGCAGGAAAGCTGTAAGGATATTGAGAAGATACAGGCACAGTAGAATGCCTTGTGTCTTCCTTTACCGGCAAAGAGTGCTCGGATCCTCAGGGTGTTTGGACAGTAGTCAGAAATGTGTGCATTTTGGGTCTGTCCATAGTTTAACACAAGGCAAAGTGTGAAGAGTCCTTTGGCAGGACTGTGTCTGGCTATAGTGAGGAATGTGTGTAGGTTTTTTCAGGTCCCAGGTGTTCCATTGATTTTAGGGAGGGTACAGTAGCTAAACAACCTCAAGAAGCTGAGCATAAGACAGGTACTCTCTTGACTACCTGGTTTAGAGACTTTTGTTAAAGGTGAGAAAATGTGTAAAGCCATTTCTCTTATTCTTTTTGTGAATCTTCCAAGAGGTAATTTTTCCTGGCTATCTCTAAAATATACAAAAGTTTGAATCTGCAAAAGCTGTAATAGCAAGAGGATTTAATGCAGCATTGAGGATTTTTATTACTTTGTCAGGCAGGATAATGAGTCTTCCCACTCCTACAATGCAACTCACCCTTTTTCTTTATCTGTAACAGCTGGTTTTTGTTCAAGTTTTCTACAAACTTGATCTTATGTGATACAAACCGTGGCTCTGCACCACAGTACACTAGATACTTCAAATACTCTTTAGATTACATTTATTTTTCCTTTTGGACTGGCAGAAAGAAACAACAGATCAACTTTGAAAGGCAAGATTGCAGATAAGCAAAATCTCAGATATAAGACAGAAAAATTAGAATTTTCGTTAAGTTTATGACTCTGTTAAAGATCAGAACATCTGACAATAAACAAATTAAATGCTTTTAAAAGCTACTTAAAGTTTCTGAGATGAAAACAAATTTCCTTTTTATCATTCTTAGGTCACTTACAGTTTTTATTTTAATCACTTTCAGTGATTTGGTGCATATTATTGTGGATTAAAGTGTAAGCCAAGGTCAGCACACATAGTCAAAGGTTCTGGCTACGTGCTGTTTTCTTCAAGTATTAACAGCCTGTAAACTAATGAAAGTGTGTTTCCAGGGCATCAAACTAACATAAAATGAGACCTATCTCTTAAGTAACTGAATGTCCTCAAGAGCTTTAATGATGGAGTAGCTTCACTAGATATTGAAGGTGAACACCAGGACAAGTTTGCTAGTCATGCAGAATGGAAGTAAAATAGCAATCCCTCCTTAATAATTAGCTATGGGCTGTTAAGAGTCGTACCTTGTTTATACATGACCTCACTCTGAGCGCAAACTGGAGTCCTTCCAGAATAGAAGCTTAGCTTAAAAAAAGGTAATACTTGGCAAACCTATTTCATAGAATTGTCCAGGCTGGAAAAGACCTTAAAAATCATTTAATTCAACAATTAACCTAACGTACCAAGCCTGCTGCTAAACTATGTCCCTAAGCTCCATATCTGTATGACTTCTGAACACGTACAGGGATGGTGATTCAACCACCTCCAAGGGCAGCCTGTTCCATTGGCTGATTGCCCTTCCAATACACTTCCCCTGGTACAACAATGCACATTTTTCTAAAATAATGATATTTGCTCTCTCTCTGAATCAATCCATGTTCTTAGTACATGTGAACAACTCATGGCTGCTATAGACAGACATCAAAAGAAGAACATTCAGAGTACAACATTTACAGGAATCGCTGCATTCTCTTTGCGTAAGATAATTTGATAATGAGAAATTTTCAGTGGATACGCAATTTTGGATTGACTGTGTTAGAATAGCAGTAAATTTTAAAAATTAAAAACCCAGTTAGCATGCCTTGTTTGGGGAGAAACAAGTAAATGAAGGAAAAAATCCATAATCATAAGAGCTCTCTTTCAAAGCAGTTAAATAGTTCCCAGGATAGAATGATTTAAAAATAAATGCATCTCTTAGCTTCTGAGACATTACAAAAAAGTTATTTAGAAAAGACAAGGAATCATTCCATCAATAACTAAGTACAGACCTCAAAATATACTGCTGTTCAAGGTCTCATTTATTTCTGTAGATAATCTGGACAAAAGTTAGTAAACCAAAATACGTTAAGGGTGTTTTGATCTTAAGGAAATTATTCAAGTATAGTATATTTAAGTGGAATGGTGACATAGGTGAAATACACTGACAAATAAGACATAGAAACCAGAAAGATCATGGCTTTAAGAGCACTGGGTGTACTGCATAGTAAAGACAACCAGAATGAATTAATTGTGTGAAAAGTTCCTCAGAAGTCATTGTTACAACAAATAGAAGATGACAGTAAGGAAACGAAGAAGGGCAACAAAGAATTATTAAACTCATGCTGAACAAAGATAAAAGTTGGCCAGGGAAAATGTCTCTGCATTAATTTTGTTGTAAATTACTTTAAACTGTTGTTTCTCCCACATTTTCATGCTGGCTCTTACAATTATTTTAAGAAATAACCTACACATTTTGAAAGGGACAGAAGGCCACCCAAGAAATGAGAGAAAATGAAAGCAAGAAACTTAGAGGATAAGATAATGTGACCTTTTGTTTCCTGCAAACTGACACCATCTAAGCAATACAAAGGAATACAGGCACTTGCTGTCATCCTTGGTATGTTCTGGTGCTGCTTTCCTGAGACATTTATAAATGAATACAATAGCTAGGGGCACCTCAGCTGGATTACATTAGAATATTAAACTCAATTAAATCAACTGTGTATGAAAATAACTTTAGGGCACAGAATCACTCACAACTCTAAATTACTCCCCCCACAAACTTAAACCAATGTTTACACTGAAGACAAAAGTGAAAGCTCTGAAAATGCACATGGAAATCTCATGTGCATCCAGAATTACATCATTTGCATATTACTTACATTAAGAGAATATAGTAACTTGGTTTAAGTAGCTTCTGTTAACTTTGTAGCAAAGTCCTCAACCAGTTCTTGACTGATGCAAAAATTCAGTAGATTCGATTTTTTCATATCTGGGCAGAATTGCTGTTCCTACTTTTGCTTAGGTCTTTGCACTTGAATGAGCTCAAAATGAAGCTTAGTGGTTTTAAGTGTAAATCACTGTATAACTGTTAAGAGGCTGGGCCAGCAGCCTCATACTGACATTTATGCAATGCAGGCTATGAAACAATAGTGTGTTACAGATTAAAGTTTAGAAACTATATGTATTTATCAGTTGAAGAAGAAAGTAAAGAGGTCAGAGAATACATTTACATTTCAGCCACATACCCACTGCTAAGGCTGTAAAATCAATGTTGTGGTTACCACTCCTTTTCCGTTTTGGCATTATATAGACTTAATGGTGAGCTGACATCACTAGCATCAGTCTTCCAGGGCTGGCAAAAATTCATTGTAATGTTCTCCTGCAGGGTAGTGGCTCTTCATTTGCATTTATTCTGGTGGCCGACAATGAACACATGTAATGTGATGTGCTGCTAATTGTCAAGGAGCTGTTGCAAGTGAGGTTGTTTTGCAAGCTTCTGTGAAAACCAGTTGGAAAAGGTCTGAATTTTTGAAAAAGTAATTATAAGCTTGCTTCTAATTAGATCACAGTGTTCTCTCTGGACAAACAAAGATTTTGTAGGATGACATTTTGGCTGCATAGACTGCTGTGCAGCAATGATTAGCAAAAGACAAATTTTGCCAGGGTGAAAGAGACATAGCTTAGGAAGAAAGTGTATTGGTGAGAGAGAAACAAATGTTGATTACACTTCAGATTTTTAACTGCAAGATGTGACTCAGATGACTTCAAACCCTCATAAAAGAAGCTTATTATTTAATGTTAAAACTGCTGTTGAAATAGAAATAGTAGGGATATACTTTCTGATGAAAATATTTTAATGGAAGTATAACTGAGATTTAGCTTGTCATTATTGTTGGCATTGTGTTCTTTAGCTTGTTCTAACACTTGATATTCCCTAATTCATTTGTGTGGATTGCAGTGTATTTAATGAGAAAAGCAATGCTGATCATTTTGGTTTCCATTGTCTTTTGTTATAGTCAACAAACGAGGCAGACATCTTAATTGATCAATCAGTGGCAATTTGTTGAATTTGGCCATTTCTGCTACCTGAATGCCTGATTTAATCCAGAAATAATCCCACAGAGGACAGAAATAGAATATAAATATCTCTAAAGTGTTGGTCTCGTTTAACTATAACTGCTTCCTTCAAATACAAAAAAATTATTATATAATTTATAAGATGTAGTCAGTTACACTGGTTTGATTAACATATCCCATCTTGTCTGGAATACTTAAGAAATTATCTGATGAAGTTCTAAGCTTTACAGCTCCAAATTCTGGAATTCTAAAAGTGTAGATTTTTGCAAGTCTCTCTCCATAAATCAAGTTCCTTCAAAAACTTGCTGAGAATAATTGAGCTGGAGCCTTCAGTGACAACAGCAATCAGATAATCTATGGTAGCTAAAGTGGATCAACAGGCGACTTCTGTCTTGTCTTCCTGTGAGTTTATATCAGTATTTGTAACAGTTCTGTTAATAAATGGGAAGCTGAATACTCTATGTGCCACCATACTGATTGGTGTCGATCAGGGCAAGTGGTGTTGTGTTAGACAGACATCTGCTACAAGCTGCTTAGTAATCAGAATTCAGAATGAACTAACTAGGAAACTATCCAAGCAAATGGAAATAGAAAACCCATTAAACACATTTCTAAAAACAAAACCTGAAAAATAAACTCAAATCAAAAGGACTTTTTTTAAATTCTGTTTTATTGCTGAAGTAAAAATCATATGTTGATTCCTGAGTGTAGATTTCATGGGAGGTAGTTCACGGTAGATGATGGAGAAAACTTTGAACAAGCATTCTTGACCTCATGAAATAAAAGTGGAAATTCTTTTTTGCCATGGAACCATAATGTTTCTTTTTCATAGGCGTTCCAAATTTGCTAATGCAAAGTGTTCCGTTTTTTCTCTTCTTTTAATGCACAGTATTTACATAAAAAGTTACCTCTCAAACAAAGGTAGGGAAAAACTATTGTTGCTGTACAGCAAAAAGTAATGCATGGTCATTTGAGAACATCAGGTAGGTGCCAGTCAGCTTTGTTAAATCACCATCCAAACATCCTCAATTAAATATGTGCTTATAGGGGATTTTAACTACCCTGATATTTGCAGTGTGGCAAGTGACCTTAGAAGATGGGAATACAAAATTCTAAATCCCTGTAGGGAGTCACTGTGCAAATTGTGAACTGATGTGTAGCCAGAAATCAAGTTGTTATGTTGAAAAACATAGACTTTTGATGTTACACAGGATACTGAGGTGTACCTAGTTACTTTTTTAATCTGCAGGAAAAGAACAGAAAAACACTGCTAGAGGACCTAAAGTA
This sequence comes from Rhinopomastus cyanomelas, assembly GCA_013400115.1. Classification (NCBI taxonomy): domain Eukaryota; kingdom Metazoa; phylum Chordata; class Aves; order Bucerotiformes; family Rhinopomastidae; genus Rhinopomastus; species Rhinopomastus cyanomelas. The sequence continues at coordinate 165,222 of VXBP01001305.1, read as the reverse complement.
CTTTGGAAGAAACACAGCTGCCAAACTAAATCTTTTTAAGCAGAATTTTAAATTCCAAGCAATAGAAATAAAATGCTTAAAGAAACATTTGGGGTTTTTTGGGCTCTCTGTACCACTCCTACTTCAAGATCTCCCTGACAGTGGGACATTACATGTTCTGCCTTTGGCTGCTCTTCAGTTTCTTCTCTTCTCCCCATGTGATTTTGCCATAATGAGAGACCAGTTATGCACCAGTTACTTTTTCCTCTAGAAAATGCAAATGAGTGTTGTATTTCATGAGTATGATTTGCATTTCTATGTCATTAAGATCCCTTTCTACCATTCTATGATTAACAGCTGAACGCACTACTTTTCCCAACTTACGGGACATTGATATAAACACTGGCAGTAATCCATAGCATGTAGTTCGACCACTACTATGATTTCACTTGATCCTATCTATTAGAAAGATTGTTCTGCTGAAAATTACTGCAACAGAGTTAAACTTTCACTACTTAAATGCTCTGTGGAGGCAGAAAAATTCTTAAGAATTGGAATCTTACTACTTAATTTATAATGTGAACTGGAAATTTGCTTTCAGTTTTACTATAAGTCTATACAAGTATGAAAGTAGTTATTTTGCTTTGCGTAACGGCCTCTGACTCCTTAGATGACACTTTTTAATAGCTGATAGACTATCTAGGGCTGCAAAACTGAAAGGTGAATCTCTCATTAGGTAAAGCTTTATCTTTGTAACATTGAAGTGTTTCTGGAAAGTTAATAACAACTCACAAATCAATGCCAAACGCATAGTCTACCCTTCTCCCTCTCCACAGTTTGTGGATTTACAGACTGTAATTAAACCCTGCACTTTATTTTAGTCTCCCACTAGAGCACCTCATCACTTGCTGTACAGTTTTGACACAATTAGCTTTTCTGCTGGCATGTCAGTAACGCCCTGTCCCTCAGGAAATGGTCTGTGTACAAAGGCATCATCTTCAAAGAACAAACTAGATGTGGAAACATTGCCACAACCACTGCTCAATATTACTCCAGAGCCCTATGGAATTCTAGTACAGTTTCAGTGACATAATTAATAATTAAACACTACTGGCATTTTTTCAAACATTTTTCCAATACCTTCAAATCATTGCAGAAAGGCAAGTATTTCAGTAATATGGATCTTTGAAGGACCTATGTCAGGAAGAATATTAGTAGAAGATTGCATACTGAAAACATGACATCAGAAGGGTCTCTGAGGTTTACAGGATAGAATTAATTTGCATATATTGTTGTACTGTACAGAAGTAGGGTGAGGACCAAGACAGAGCCCTGTGTTGATGTGCTGGGGCAAAGCTCCCCGAAGAGAAAAGGGCGGGTCTGGCTCTTCAGCTCTCTTCTATAGTGTCACCTAGTCCCCATCTCTCCCAGGACTGGTCAATGAGACAATGGTCTTAAAGCAAAATGCACGTTTTTCTTCATGAAAGCACAACTCTGTACATCTGAAAATTGTGGTAATTTTCAAACCGTAACGCAGCTGCACGTGGATGCTGCCCTTTGTAGTAATTAATCTCTATACAGCAGTTTCTATTTTAGAAATGGTAAAAACAGTGTTAAATTTTTCCTGCCACCTATGATGCAATTATAAATGGAAATAAAAACTCATATATAACATATGAATAATAGATACAGCACAAGGTCTTAAACACAAGAGAGATAAAACCTAAATTTCAGAACAAGATGGAACTGTAAATATTGAAATAAACATACCTAATTCTGAGACCTGCTGGGTTCCACCTTAAATGTTTCACCTCGTATAGAAACACGACTGTACAAATGTTTGCTTTTTCTTTTTTACAAATGTGATCTTTATCTTGGGTGATAATAACTCAAATCCCTGTAGGGCAAGCCACAAGAATAAGAAAATAGGATTGTAGTAACAGAACTTCAGAGCAATATCTTAATAATAAACACTGAACAATAGGAATATTTTTTTAAATAAACCAAACAAACTCTAAGCTCCCAGAACCTTTTTTTTAAAAACATGCCAATGTCTAAACCTAGAGAAATTTCCTAATTTGACCTCTCTAACAATTGAAACGATAACCTGGCAACATTTGCAATTTGAACTTCCAAATTCAGTCATTACGAGAGAAAGAAAAAGTGGAACTTCTGTCTCAGAAACCCCCTTGTCTTTACCTGTATGGGTACAGGTCATGTTCTGCTTTTCTGGAACAAGCATATGCTTAATCGAAATTAATAACAAAGGAATTACAGGAGGTAAACAGTTTTATCTTGTCAGTGATTTGATTAATGACCCACTGTAAGAAGCTGAAAGTCAAACAGTGTCCCATACAGATAATAATTTATGAGATAGCCAGCAAGAAATCTGTTAAGATGCATGCATCGTATATGCATAGGAAATTCATATTATGAATAAAGAATTTCTCAGCCTAATTGCAGTACAGGTAGTCTAAGCTGTATGCATGCCAGATACTGTTTTCTGAAATAAGATAAAACATATATAACATTTGTTAGCAATGTGCTATTTAACCTCTGCTCACCACATAAAATGCATCTGCATAATTTTGCTAAGATCTGCTCAGACTGTTGAGGTTACTTCAGCTTTTGAGTAACTATGGTCTTGTGTTAAAATGTTGTAGTGCTATACATGTAGGAATATGCTTGTGCCTGAGCACTTCTGGAGTCCTGGCTGTTAGCTTTGTGTTCAACAGTAAATTAAGGCATCTGTAGTCAGTAACATCTGAGATTCCTCAGTTTAAACACGAGTCCTGTCCTGGGAGATAAGGATCTGAAGCAATTCTCGGATGTAGAAGCTCTGTTTCCTGCGTGTCCTAAATAAGAATACTCTTTTTGCTCCACTCAAAACAAGCATGGGACTAACTGAAGCACAGGCAAGAGTAAATAGCTGGTATTCCTCTGGTGAACATGAAGGAGACAGTGGAGTGTGGGTACGTGTCATTGATCAATTTGTCATTCTGACAGTATCAATTAATCTAAAGGCTTCCATCTCTGAAATAGATTTACCCAATGTAAAGTCTGTATCTCCTTTGGTGTTGGAATGAATAGGAATGTCATTAAGTCCTGAAATATTTATTTAACATTTCTCAAATCCCGAGGACAATTGTACTTAGCACCGAAGGCCAGGTAAGTTCTTTCACTGATATTAAACAGTATAAGGACAAAATCTAATCTCAGAATCACAGAACGTTGGGGATTGGAAGGGACCTCAAAAGATCATCCAGTTCAATCCCCCTGCAACAGCAGGATAACCTAGACCAAGTCACACAGGAATATGTTCCAGTGGGTTTTAATTGTCTGCAGAGAAGGAGACTCCACAACCCACAACAGAGAAGGAGACTGGGTNAGGACAAAATCTAATCTCAGAATCACAGAACGTTGGGGATTGGAAGGGACCTCAAAAGATCATCCAGTTCAATCCCCCTGCAACAGCAGGATAACCTAGACCAAGTCACACAGGAATATGTTCCAGTGGGTTTTAAATGTCCGCAGAGAAGGAGACTCCACAACCCACAACAGAGAAGGAGACTGGGTAGCCCATTCCATTGGTCTGTCATCCTCACTGTGGAGAAGTTCCTTCTCTTATTTATGTGGATCCTCCTACGTTCAAGCTGACACCTGTTGCCCCTTGTGTTATCATTGGATGCCACTGAGATGAGCCTGGCTCCATCCTCCTGACACCCACCCCTCACGTATTTAAAGACATTAATGAGGTCACCCCTCAATCTCCTTTTTTCCAAGCTAGAGAGACCCAGCTCCCTCAGCCTCTCCTCATCAAGGAGGTGTTTTACTTCTTTCATCATCTTTGCAGCTCTGCGCTGGACTCTCTCCAGCAGTTCTGAGTCCTGCTTGAACTGAGGGGCCCAGAACAATTGGTAAGTACCTAAACACTTTACTAGGTGTTTATGCTCTACATTTTATTGCAAAGCTCAGTTATTGGGGTTTTTTTTAGCATTAAATAATTATAAACAGTTAATTTACAATCTGTAGAAAGCAATTGTATTCCTCTGACCTAAAGTTTTACAAATAAGCTAGGTGATGTTATATTTAACAGTCTGGAGGAATCTAGCATCTTATTGTGAACCCCAATTCCTTGAAAATATTAAGGCATTCCAAACCAAAAATAAAATCTTTGAAATTGTTTTTGGGTTTGGGGTTGTTTTTTGATTTGGGATGGGGGTGGGTTTTTTTCTTTTCTTGTTTTGTTTTTTTAAATTACCATGTGAAAATATGGGGGTACATTATGATTGGAGGGCTGAAGCACCTTTCCTGTGAAGACAGGCTGAAGGAACTGAGGCTGTTCAGCCTGGAGAAGAGAAGGCTTCAGGGGACACCATGGCATCCTTCTAGTACCTGAAAGGAGCCTGCAGGAAAGCTGGAGAGGGATGTTTTATGAGGGACTCTAGTGACAGGACAAGGGGGAAATTTTTCCAGCTAAAAGAGGGCAGATTTAGATTAGACATTAGCTAGAAATTCCTTACTTGGGGGGTGATGAGGCATGGGAACAGATTGCCCAGATAGGTAATAGATGCCCCCTCCCTGGAAGTATTCAAGGCCGTCTTGGATGGGGTTCTGGAGAACCTGGTCTAGTGAGAGATATCCGTGACTAAAGCAGTGGGATAGGAACTAGATGGTCTCTGAGGTCTCTTCCACCCTTAACCATTCTATGATTATTTGTGTTATGCTTTTTGGTTAAAATGACACACTCGAGACAGTTTTTTGAGCTTTCATTTATTGTCTTGAGAAGTAGAACTTTTACAAGATAGAAGTCCAAGTATTCTTTCAAAGAGTGTGGCTCTAGAAGCTGCTGCTTAGTATAAGAATGAATGAAGCCTGAATCTCTATAATGATTAGAATTTTCAGACTACAAGATGCTGAAAGTTCTTTGTCACCTTTTTGAAGGGTTTGTGTGTTCATTTGAACCATGTATTGCAAAACTCACAAAAATATAACAATACACTCTTTTCTGTAACCAGTGACATTAACCAAATTAACCTCAATAAAGCACCCATTTAGACAAGTGTCCTTTTTCATGATATTTTTAGATATTTGATATATTTGAGATCTCTGCTTTTCTCCCATATTTGCTTAAAAAAATAATCCTTTAAAATAATTCAGGAGGCTCACAAAGACTGACACAAATATGCCTACACAGGAAACCAGACTAATTATCCCTAGACTGTGTTTCACTCATTTTGAATTCTGAGAACTTTGCACAAAATGTACGTGAAAAGGAAGGATGAATGAAAAACCTTGATATCAGATAAATTGCCAGCAGAAAAAAAGAGATTGATAGTATTGTTTAAGATGCACAGCAGTGCAACAATATTCCATTTTAGCACAAGAGTTTTTCCCAGACCATCCAGCTCTACTTGCTACACAGCTGACCGTGTGTGACTGAGTATGGCTCTGGCACAATCATTTAAGGCTTACTTTGGCTTACTGCCCTTAGCAGTGGACAAGTAGAAGCAAAATCCTTGTCCACAAAATATCTGTAATGTCAATGAAGGAAAAGTTTTACCAGCGAGCCAGCAATGTGCTCTTGTGGCCAAGAGGGCCAACAGCATCCTCGGGTGGATCAGAAGAGGGGTGGTTAGCAGATCAAGAGAGGTTGTTCTCCCCCTCTACTCTGCACTGGTGAGACCACACCTGGAGTATTGTGTCCAGTTCTGGGCTCCTCAGTTCAAGAGGGATGTGGAGATGCTGCTAGAGAGGGTCCAGTGTAGGGCAATGAAGATGATGAAGGAGATGGAGGACCTCCTTTCTGAGGAGAGGCTGAGGGAGCTGGGTCTCTTTAGCTTGGAAAAGATGAGACTGAGGGGTGACGTCATTAATGTCTATAAATATTTGAGGGGTGGGTGTCAGGAAGATGGAGCTGGGCTGTTCTCAGTGTCATGTAGTGATAGGACAAGGGGCAGTGGTGGTAAGCTGGAACATAGAAGGTTCCACATCAACCTGAGAAGGAACTTCTTCCCAGTGAGGGTGACTGGAACAGGTTGCCCAGGGTGGTTGTGGAGTCTCCTTCACTGGAGATGTTCAAGACCTGCCTGGATGTGTTCCTTGTGTGACTTGGTCTAGGTGATCCTGCTGTTGCGGGGGGATTGGACAAGATGACTTTTCCAGGTCCCTTCCAATCCCTAATGATTCTATTAGATGTGAGAATTACCATGGAACAAAAGTGTTTGGTAGCCATTTGTACTCTTCTGTGCTCGTAGTTGCATACTTTATTTATAAGGCAGACACAATGATAGTCTTACAGTCTTTACTGCTGGGGGTCTGCACCAGTCTGATAATTTCTAAGACTCAGACATATTTCTGAAGTGATTATTAAACAAGTGGCAGTAGATTCCTAATCAGCAGAGAGAAAGAGTCAAAGACAAAACTGAGAGTCACGACTGATTATGCTAATATAAATGGTTTAAAAGAGGTAATCAGGTAATCAGACAAAATAACTAATATTGGTTTAAAGTTACCGATTTTTGCAGAGAGCCTAACAAAACTCCATTCTTCTCTGTTATGCATTTTAAAAGTAAGCAAACATTTACAGTACCTTTATTTGAGCTTGTATGACATGACTTGTGTTATTCTTGTCATTCTTTTTTTCCTCACGGTGTTATATATGATCTCTTCAATAAAATTTGCAAGGCACCAATTTCATTTAAAATAGCAACACAAAATTAAACAAAAAAATTAAAATTGTAAATTGTAATGGGCCAAAACTGGTTACACTCAGTAGTGTCGCAGGCATAATAAGATAAGATTTGTGTAACCTGTGTGCTTTTGTGTCAAGAAAGTGGGGTCAGTCTTCTCAGTGGCGCCCAGCAACAGGACAAGGGGCAATGGGCACAAATGGAGATAGGACCATGAGAGAAACGTATTTACTTTAAGGCTGACAGAGCACTGGAACAGGCTGCGGGAGAGGTTGCAGGGTCTCTTTTGCATCTTTGCAAGTGTCTGCTTCATAAAGAAGTGACAATAAGTTTTGTCATGCTATGAGCACTGCAAGATGTGCGGGGACAGCTGGTGTTCAGGGAAGATATAGTCAGGGTATGAAGTACCCCATGGTTCTTTAAAGGAAGTCCTATAGTATTTGGCTTTCTTTGGTCTTCTTGGTGCAAGAGTCTATGATGAAAGTGCTGTTACCCCTGTAAAATAAGGCAACACGTACATTGAGAAAGGGAGTTAGAGCTGAAGCAAGGTTGAGCTGAGATGGGACCTGATGGATAGGGCAAGGACAGGAAAATAATTATAGAATCAGAATCATTTAGGCTGGAAAAGACCTTTAAGATCATCAGATCCAACCATAAAATGAATTATCTCAAAGCAACTGCTAAGTCATGTCCCTAAGCTCCAGATATACATGACAGAAATATCAAAAACCCACCAGGATTGTTTCTTGTGACTCCTTATCTAGACAAATCTGCTCTAGCAGAGGGGTTGGACTGGGTGATCTCCCGAGGTCCCTTCCAACCCTTATGGTGTTACTGTGATTTTGTGATAGGTGGAATCTAAAATAAGAATATAGATTACTTATCCTTGGAAGATGAAGTTCCTTATAGTCATTTAGACTTATTTTATATTTATATATTAAGAGTTTCTTGCAACTATTCTGCTCTAAAAGGCCTAGAAACCATGCAATAAGCACAGACGACTGAAACTTTTTCACAGTCTGCTAGCTGCAGGATGAAAGGATAAACAGTAATTGAAAACAGCAGGCACAAAAGTACAAGCAATGCAGAATGGAAGAGTTTGCATCTTACTTTGCATATCCCTGACTAAAAGCACCGGTGACAGGCAAGAGAGAAGCGTGCCCAGAAACTGTACACCAGTCCCTTACCAAGTACAGCTTTTCCAAGGTTCACTGATTTCAAAAGAGGCAGAGAAACTTAGTGCAGTGAAAGCTTTAGGCCATTTTATTGCCCTAATTCTTTTCTGAACATATCCTGTGTGTAGCAAAAGTGTCATAGACCTTGTTTCAGCTCTTGTAGAAGGTGAGTTTGTTCCCAGACTGTTTGAATGTGTTTCACTAGTGACGTGCGAGTGCCAGTGGGACTGCTGCAGAAAAGGAGCATGTAATCCATTTTACCCATTTGCATTTTCACCTCATCTACATTTGTGTGCTGCTGGTGAGGAGAGCAAAATGTAAGCAGAGCCATGAGCAGTGAATACTTCTTGAAAAGAAAATCATCTGCATGGCCTCTGGGAGTCTAAGAAGCTGTGAAAATCCACCCTTTATCTACTCGCTATTACATAGGTTTGGCTGATGGGATTAAAAAGCACTTTAAAAATCTTGGGGCACTATTCTGCATAGGTTTGCATGTCATATTACATAAGGCAAATTTTCTCATAATTTATTAATTTTAATTCATACTTTAAATGCAAAAGTTGTAAAACATGGCTCTAGCTGAAGTTGTGAAAAATCAGTATTCTCCAGCATCGCTCCTTTGTTCAGTTCTGGGCACCAGGAATCTGACATCTAGGTAGAAGAAACCTGAAGGCAGGCAGCCAGACTCTTCTCAGTGTCATCTAGTGATAGGACAAGGGGCAATGGGTGTAAGCTGAAACATAGAAGGTTCCACATCAGTCTGAGAAGGAACTTCTTCCCAGTGAGGGTGACAGAGCACTGGAACAGGCTGCCCTCCAGGGGTTGTGGAGTCTCCTTCTCTGGAGACGTTTAAAACCCACTTGGATGTGTTCCTGTGCGACTTGGTCTGGGTGGTCCTGCTCTGGCAGGGGGATTGGGCTGGATGATCTTTCAAGGTCCCTTCCAATCCTTAATGTTCTGTGGTTGTGGAGTCTCTGGTTGTGGAGTCTCCTTCACTGGAGATATTCAAGACCTGCCTGGATGTGTTCCTGTGTGACTTGGTTTAGGTGATCCTGCTGTTGCAGGTGGATTGGACTAGATGATCTTTTGAGGTCCCTTCCAATCCGTAGTGATTCTGTGATTCTAAATAAGCAGCCTTTGTTTGCCAAAATATGTTGGTGGTCAAATGTAGGCCCCAGAAACAGATTCCTAGCAAACTCTGATAAACTCAGCTACACATCAGCTCAACAGTCCTTGGTAGTGTGTTTTTGACTGAGTGTGTAGTGCAGGGTGGCCAAGTACAGTGAAGCAGAACATTTAGAAATATTTGGGAACACCTTTAAATATTTGTGGGTGAAAATATTGGAAACAGTTAAAGGTACAGAAAATACACAAACTCTTCACCTCTTCTTGTTACACAAATACAAAAGGGCACTGAGTAAAACTTCATGATAGGAAAGTAAAAAGCAGCATTATTTTCCACATGTATAATTAGCCCTAGTATCAGCAAGAGTTAGTGTGGCAGTTAATAAAGCAGTCAAGTGCTTAAAAATTCAGCCCAGTTCTGGCAGGATTTGCAAAAGGAACATGGAGACTATGTAGTGAGTCCCTACTGCTTTTGTTTACACTGCACTGAAAGCATGATCTCTGGAAAACAGCTTTATCCACGGTGTGTTATGCTACCTGTCTGCCTACAATCTACCTTATAGAGACACAGGAAATAAAGAGACTGCCTGTGAGGCAACCCGGTGTATCTGACAATACACAAGCACTTGGAGAGGGGTCTGGCACAAGGGATCCCCATTTTTTTAAGGATGTTCTTTGGTCAGCATGAACATCCATCTTGAATGCTCAATCAACAGCCATTGGTGTGGGCTCTAATATATACATAAAACATTTGTGTGGCTTTTGAGCATTTCAGTACACATTAGACATCATTCTTTTAAGGCACTTTAGCACTTTTGTGAATCAGACCCAATGGACTCAAGACTTTATGGTTAGCTGAGGTAAGAAGAGAGACATTGAAATGAACTATCTAAACCAAATTAAAATAAGTTAAAACAAAGAAGCACTTTGGAAGGAAGAGAAATTCTTTTGATCTAAGGCATGAGCAATCTTCTAGTATTGGTTAACAAAGGAAAGGTTGGAGGGCTTTTTCATAGATGGTGTCTGAAGTGTCTTCTGCGTATGATTCAGGGACAGCAGGTAGTGCCAGTGTCAGTAAAGTAAGTGAGCATAAAACAAAATCATGTTCTCATGAGCAAAAGCTGGTACTAACTGGCTAGCTGTGGTTAGCCAGGCTTAGTCCCTTTTCTAATCAGGGTTTTTTCACCAGTCAGACAACTGTGCTTTTCCTTTTCTTTTTTAACTTTAAACCTCTCTCATCATCTTCATTTTCTCTTTCCAGCTCTGAAATGATATTCAAGAGAAAGGACTTTAAATTAATGTTTTAGAAGTGTGTAATGCAGGTAGTGCATAAGGACAGACAGAATTCAATTTGGTTAAATGTAAGCTAATGCATGCTTGCAAAAAATTGTCTGAATCTCTTCTGCATGCTCAAAGGCTCTAATGTTCTGATTCAGTGAACATTTAAGTGCTTCTGAGAGAATAGACCCTCTTAATATCCTTGTCAGGATTTGAGGGTTATCTTTCTACTCAATTGGCCATGCAAAGACCTTACAATTGAACTTTGGCCCCCCTGAAGAAGAATGTGACAGTTGTTCAGTGAAGGCAGCTTCCTTGTGTATTGCAGCAAACGAGTTGCTTGGGTGAATCACAGGAATTGACACATGGCATATAAATACCATAGTCCTGTTACATGAAGCAGGGCTACGAGCTGGCTAGGTGCTGAGTCCCACTTTCATAGTAACACTTCAAAAGATTTAATAATCAAATTTCAGAGAAGGTTAATGAAAGTAGTAAATGGCATGCTAGAATTTGCAGGAAACAAGGCATTGAAAAGAGCAAGGTGCTCAATTTCAACCTCACTGTGCCTTTTTTATGGTAGTAGAGAAATAGTCAAACTGACCATTACTCAGGAGAAAGTGGATTTAAAGTCACTATAGGTGATTTTATTGCATTTCCCTCTGCAGTCTTCAAGACTACTAGAGTGCTTTTTGAATCAGAGCTGGGAAGGGAAAGAAAGAGCAAGATCGTTGCGCGGCGTACTCCAACTAGACCAGAGGTCCAGTGGGGTCTGTGAACAAGCACTCTTAATAAGAACCTTTCCAAAGTAGAATATAAGAAGCTGTTCTCTCTTGGTGCTCCAAAAATTAACATCCTTCCCTATCTTTCTTCCTTGGTAATGACAAATATGGACTGTTTAAGTACAAGAAGATAGGTAAGATATTGAGTTTGGCCAAAATTCTGATTTCATATCAAGCTTCTTCCATTTCCTACCTATGTCAACATAGAATGAAGCACTGATGAAATTCATTTCACCCTGAAATTCCTTTTACACACTCCTTTTATTAGCTATACAGATCTCTGCAAAATTCCTTTCCATGGCTGGATGTGGTAAATGGGGTTTCACTATCTTCTGACATATGCCTTCACATTATGAATGAAATGTTGTCTATCTGAACATTTATTTCAGAATTCATAATTTATTTCACAGTACCGAGTGTATGAAGAAAAAAATAATACTGGCTTTGCTGGTTTTTACTAGAACAGAATTAATTTTCTTCATAGTAGCTCATATGGGTCTATGTTTTGGATTTTTGCTGCAGTGTTGATCACACAGGGATGTTTTAACAGCTTAGCAGTGCTTACACAATTTCAACACCTCTTTTGCTTCTTGCCCCACCAGCAAGTTGGCTGGGGGTGTACAAGAACCTGACAGAGGACACAGCTGGGACAGCTGATCCCAAATGACCAAAGCTGGAGGAAGAAGGAGGAAGAGGGGCATGTTCAGGGTTTTGGCACTTTGCTATCAAGTATTGATTATGTGTGATAGAGGTGTACTTTCCTGGAGAGGGCTGAACCTGTTGATGGGAACTGTTGATGGAATTCCTCTTTCTGATTTGCTCATCTGTGCAAGCATTGCTCTGCCTATTAAACTGAATCTCAACCATGAGTTTTCCCACTCTGGCCTTCCTGGTTCTCCCTCTCATCCCACTGCAGGGGCGTGAGGGAGGTGGTGCTTAATTGCTGGCTGGGATTAAATCATGACATTACCTTACTAGAAGTTCTGTCAAAGATTCTAGTCTTTTTCTGGGATTTCAATTGAGTTTAGCTTCTCACTGCTTATAAGGAGGTTGTTATGGTTTTGAATGAGCTCTGTTGCTAGTAGAAACAGTTCCAGTAATTGTAAAATCTATAAAATAGACATGGCTATTTAAGCTACTTAACAATTTATAACATGCTAGATTTAATTAATACATTCAAATATGAGAAGACATTAATGATTTAAAATCTGAATCAATGTTTTTCTATATTTGTATGGTTTGTGTTAGAAATAATATATGCAATATTCTCAAGAGCATTCGAATGGACAGTTGTCTAAAATGGTAGACATCAGTCTGCTGATGTATTTATTGACCTCTGCATGCAGCAATTGAAATCTGGATTAGGTAAAAGGAATTGTGGTGAAAGATTCAACAGAACTCTTTGTTGGAGTGCAAAAACCAAATTTTATTAACACATTGTAGTTGTAGTCATTGCAGTGTTTCCAGTGCATTCAGCTCTGGGTGGAATTACCACATGTAGCCTCACACATATTAATTTATTACAAACTACCTTTCCCTTACTAATAAATAAGATTCATAGTTACTTTATTTCATGCAGCATAATTATGTTTTTAGAGTGTTATAATAATATACAGACAACTTTAGTGTCCTACTTAAGGTGATATTTTCAAAGCTCCTTGAGTTCATCAGATAAATGGAGCTTAGTAAGTAAGAGATTATTATTATTATTACTACTATTACAAGGAAAGTGTAGACAAGACTGTGCATATGGTATGTAAATTCATGTGTTTCTATATATTTTACCAATAACATCTGAAGTACTCACAGTTATATTTCAGGGTTATTTCATTTACTGTAAAGACAAAAGGAATCCTAATAATTTCCTAAACCACCTTTCAAAAGAAGGCAGGCTTCCTTAACTATAAAGAAAAGCAGCTTATCTTTAAAGGAGTGCATTTGTTCTATCAGGAGATGACATGGAAATTTAAGGCCATAGTATTTCACCGAGTTTCACTTAGGAAAAGAGTTGCAGGAAAATTCTATAGAGGGTTTCCTGTAATGTGTCTCAAAAACCTCCAGTGCTAACAGATGGGGTGTATGTTTCTCAGACACTTCATAGTAGTAGCTACCCATTTCAAACAGAAGATCTATAGAGATTTATATCAATCTCCACCTTAGACTGTCTCCAAGAAGATCCAGGATCAAAGGGACAGAGTCTGTCTTTCAACCTCTTCCTCTGCTGTGATTTCAGGTTAATCAGAGGATTCCTGCCCTAAGATATTCCTTGAAGTCCTAAAGAGAGATAGTTTTCATTAGCAGTTACTGCTCTTGCTTCTCTCAGACTCAGTGGAATTTACAATTTATGTGAAAACTGTGAATCCATGGGAGCTGTTACTTCGAGACTCTATTTCTGCAGTTACTGTAGATTGTAGAGGACTAGCTTTAACTACTTCATAAAGTCATCGAATGGCTGGGGTTGGAAGGGACCTTAAAGATCCTGCATAGGTAGGGGACACCCTCACTGTATCAAGTCACGCAAGGCCCCATCAACCAGGCCTCAAACACTTCTAGTGATAGGGCAACCACAACTTTCTTGGGCAACCTGTTCCCCCACCTCACCACGCTCACAACCATGTAGTAAGTTACAATACACAGCTCAGTAACTGACCAAATCTGGAGAGATTCTATAGCTTATATGTAATGCCTTCTCATAAATGTCAGTAGCTGTGTTGAAACTGGTGTGAGCATTGTTACAGAAGCTGCAGTACCATCATGTACAATCACAGAGTGTGTACGTACATTTTGTTCTGGTCAAGTTGTAGAGGTGTTAAGAGTTAAACAGGCGCCTCTAAGCTAATTAAAGTGCTTAATGGAGAAAAGTAAACTCATGGAGAGATTGATTTGACTGAATTGCTGGCTAAAAGAGACTGGCCCGTAAGGGATACAGGCTTATACACCTAGCTTAAAGCATCTAACTTCTGGTGCTCCATTAGAACACACAAATCACATCTGCAATGCTTAATGGATAAGAAAAAGATAAAGAACATTGTACTTTAGAATCACAATATTGAATTTTGTAACAAACCCAAAGGTAAATGAGCTAGAATGTCAACTCATGAGACAAGAGGTATTCCTGAAAATAGTAAAATATATCAAATCAGGCCTATTGCAAGATGCTTTCAGACACAGAAAAGTTAAGAGCTTTCTCTCTAAGAAGTTTAGGTAGAATATATACCTGACTGAAAAGGAGCTACAAAATCTCCATATAAATCTAAGCATATGAATACAAATATCCTATTTGTGTTTCCAGCCTCTAGGTCACTGAAAGAAAATGCTGTGTTCAGCTTGGACAGAGATCTAAGGTAAGAACTAAATGTAACAGAATAGTAATACATGACTGTGGTTGTGTGCAGGGATGTTGGGGAAGTATTAGAGGGGGGAAAAGGAGGGAAACACCACCTCCACATTGCAGGTATTTCCATTTAGGAAAAGAAGTCTATATCACACAGCAGAAGGTGATAGTCTCAAATTCTGATTAAGTAAAATGAAGAAAACTACTTGTAAAACATCTATAATTGACAGGTCAAATGATATATTGTCAATTCAAGGGATGTTTCTCCATGATATCTCATCTGAAAAATTCTAATTTTTTTACTTCAAATGATAATGTTCTATCTTCCAATGGTGTAAAACAGAGGATAAGTTTCTTTGCTTCTTTGGAGTAAGCTCACCAACATTAAGGTAGCTCAGCTATATCATATACAAAGGACCACCTCCTCCTTAATGGAGGGAGAGACAAGGGTTCAGAGAGCAGAACCTGCAGTACTCAGTGACCCTTCACCATGATTAAATACAACAGTATGCTAACCCACACATATTTATGAGTGGTAAATTCTGAAAAAGAATTTAATGCAGCTTGCACAGACCTAAGAGCACAAACCTTTTTGGAATTATTTTTGTTTTATATCAGTGTTGGTGTAGCCAATGTAACCAGTGCAATACACTAAGTAAAAGATAGCTAAACAATTCACTCTTATTAGTTTGATGATGTAAACTTATGGCCAATAATGCTATGTTAATTAATAATGAGTGTCTTCTATAGTAATTTTATGACAAGATAATCCCTGATTGTCTTAATAGAGAGAATTTATGCTTTTCGTGTAGTCTGCTACACACTGCGCAAAAATCCTCTAGCTTTGTGTGCATTGTTCACCTAAATTGCTCCAAAATATTTTCACAGCAAAAGCAGTGGGTAGAGCTCCATCAGCATTTCACTGCAAAAATATAGCACAACTTCAGAGAATTGCCTTTTCATGCATATTACACCACACACTGAAAAATCTTACAACCACTTATCCCTATGTCCTTCCAGCACCCTGTCCAACGTCTTTTGAGTAATTCTGAGAACTCCATCCTTCACACACTCATTAATCCTTTACACTGTGTTTCCTCCCTGTTTCTCTGTAACATTCATGTATTTAAACAGTCCAGGTGTAGAATTTACATCAGTATAAATCTTAAATCACTCACCCCATAACCCCTCAACTGGTAAATAACATCACAATGCCACAAAGTACCCAGAGGGGTACGTTATAGAACTACTAAAGGTAGGAGGTAACTACATACTAAAGGTAGGTGGTACAAATCAGATGTTGTGACAGAAACAGATAACAAGGACCTGAGAAGAACTAATGAGAAGGATTACATGCTGTCCTTTAAAAGCTTTAAATTCATATTAAAGAGCTTGTGTTACTCACTTCTAAGTTAAAATTATTTCAAATGTTGAGTATTTCTGTGTGTGATGACACTGTCACTAGAAGAAGACATGATGGGATAAATGCTGAAGGTTACTGCTGAATTGCAGTCACATTGCTCAACATCTTTCATTCCTGTACACTGTACTCAATGATGCATCAGCAAAAGAACTGATATAGAAGATAGAAACAAACTATTTCAAAATCATCCAGTATTTTTAAATGTCCAAATTATATATAATGTCTTAATGCAATAAACCACGTCATTCCTGTCAGCCCTTTATTCTTCTTGTTCTCTACAGGGTACAATGGAAGCAGGGAAAGATACTTCTGTGCCACTTTGTAGGGCTGATAGAGCACTGGTCTGATAGAGCAACTTCTTTAAACTTTATTTGTATCACTGAGTGCAGCCTCAGCAGCAAATCACTAGAACATTCCACAACTGAGCTCTTTTATTCCTTACTCTGAAGCAGCCAGTTTCACGCTGCCAAAGGTCTGATAGTGGATTTAGTAGACCAGCGAATTGCTTCAGGTTATCACATCCTCAGTTAGAATAAGTAAGTGCTAAGTTGCCTCTAGAAACAGTATTAATCATCCTGCTGGTTCTCTGTAGGCAGAAGAGGTTGCAATAAAGGTATGTTAATTGACCAAGCAAAAGAAAAAAAAATATGAATGTTTTCTGGTGTCTCAGCCCTGAGACTCTCATCCTGCTTTTCCTATCCCTCTGTGAAAGTGATTGAAGTTCTTATTTCAGATATGATTCTCATTACCAGTGTCAGGTGCTTAAAGGTAACAGCTGGGAGAAGAAAGGCATGTATTACATTTGCATTCAGGCTATCATCAAGGTTAGAGCAATCTGTAGCACTTCAGGGTTAATTTCTGCAGCAATGTTAACTAAATTCAGAAGCAGATCTGTGAGATTTCCATGACAATTTTGTAGCAGTAAATGTTGCATAATTTATAACAGCTGGAGTTATAATACTGTATTTTAAAGCATTTTTTTATTACTTGGTTTTATTTCCAAGCAATGAATAAAGCAATAGACTGGTTAAGCTAACAAGGTAACATACAGCAAACTCAATATTTGCTATGCAGTCTCATACAACCAGCATATTTTTGCTGCTGGCAGCATGTGGCATCAAGCTATTTCCTTCAAAGCAGGAGGAAATTATTTTTTTCACTGAAGTCCTTGTTTTGTTCAGATGTTCTTATCCACATGTGTGTATGCACTGTTGACAATTTCCTGATGCAAATGGTAGAGGAGCCCACTAGGAGAGGAGCGCTGCTGGATCTTGCACTCATCAACGAGGAGGGTCTGGTTGAACCACTGAATGTTGAGGGCAGCCTTGTTTGCAGTGACCATAAGATGGTGGAGTTGAGGGTCTCATGTGGTAGGAACAGAACAGCTAGCAGAATCACAACCCTGGACTTCAGGAGGGCCACCTTTGGCCTTTTAAAACAATTGCTAAGGGAAATCCCATGGGACAGGGAACTGGCAGGTAAAGGGGCCCAAGAGAGCTGGTTAACATTCAAAGACCACTTCTTTGAAGCACAACACAACAGCATCCCAACAGGAAAGAAGTCAAGGAAGAGAGCCAGAAGACCCAAGTGGTTAAACAGGGAGCTGCTGAGTAAAATGAAGAGGAAGAAGAAAGTTGATAGGTCATGGAAGGAGGGGATGGCCACTTGGGGTGATTATAAGGCTCTGGTGAGAGAATGTAAGGATGCAACTAGAAAAGCCAAGGCCTCCTTGGAATTAAACCTTGCAAGAGAGGTCAAGGGCAACAGAAAGGACTTCTTCAAATACATTGCAGGTAAAACTAAACCAGGAGGCAATGTAGGACCCCTGCTGAATGAGGTGGGTGCCCTGGAGACAGACGATACAGAGAAAGCAGAGATATTGAACACCTTCTTTGCCTCTGTCTATACTTCTGGGTGTTGTCCTGATATCAAACCCCAGACTGATGAGGCTCCAGAGGAAGTCGAGTTAAGAGAGGAGCCTGCCTTGGTTGATGAGGACTGAGTTAGGGATAAGTTGATCAAACTTAAATCCATGGGCCTTGATGGGATGCCCCTACATGTACTAAGGGAGACAGTGGATTGCTAAGCCACTGTCCATCATCTTTTCTAAGTCACAGGGATCAGGAGAGGTGCCTAGGGACTGGAGGATAGCAAATGTCCTTGTTTTAGCTATGGAATTTTTATAAATGTGCACAATGGTCTTGAAGAGTTTTTACACGTATTTGTGACTTTGCAAATTTCCCTATTGTTGTGAGTACTTCAGTCTACATTAATTCATGTAGAAATAAAACAGTTTTTACCTTAGTCTTCTAAGTTGCTAAATTTGTAAAGAGCATTTGAAGCACACCAAAACAAGCAGTAGTGCACTTCAAAGAAAACACTTTTTACTTGTAAGCACGTCAGTGCATATACAGATGGTTATCTACTTACAAGAGCCTACCTGGGTACTTATCAATTCAGGAAGCAAAATATCTGCTTCTTGAAGTTTTTGAATTACATTTAGCTAAAACATGCCCTAGCACATAGGTTATTTGGTAGATGTGACAGCAACCTGAATTCATCCTTCCTAAAATTTGGTTTATACTCAGAAGTTAGATTAATACGTTGTGTTAAATGAATCTCACCTTATCACTTCACCTGTTACCTGAGACACTGTCTCTTCAGGTATATATTTTTACCCAGTTTAGCTGTCTGTAAAAATACTCACTTCCAGCTGTCTGGAAAGAATTCTTAGTTTTCAAAAACAGAGTAGAGGAGTAATTGCTCATGATTCTTGGCTGCATTTTTATATTTATATTAGATAGAAATAGTTTGGTAACGTGACATCCATGGCAGAGTGTGTGATAAAATGAAGGTATTTGTGACCAAATCATGAGTATTCATGCCATTATCATGGGAAATATTGTTTCATTTGATTGCCTATTGATAGACTATATGATCAAAGGCTCATTTACTCCAATCCAAAAGAACTCAGAGGAACAACAAATGTCAAGGGTACAACTTAGAACAAAAGAAGCCCCTGAGGCAGATCCTTCTCAGTGTGACTGACCACAGACAAACTGAGTAAGTCGATGCTGGAAGAAGTAGGTGCGTGTTCTTCAGAGTTGAGTTGTTTGTTTGGTTAAAGCACATAAGTTTAACCCAAAAAACTGTGACACTGTATGTACTAGGTACATGGATATTGCTTTATTTTTCTGTAAAGATGTTTTATTTCCTTTGCCCTAATGTTTCTTATGCAATGAACATCTTCTTCATTACATATAGGAGAAGTACTGACTTTAGAGGTTATGCAGTGAAGATATTAGTTTTCCAAAGACTCTGAGTGTGAGCTCAAACATGTTTGTTTTGCATTGTTCAAAGAAACTTTGGCAGAAGATTTGCTTAAACACTGTGAAATCAAGGGAAAAAAGAGAAGGAACTTCTAAGACAGCTATTTTGTTCAGTGTGATGAATTTAGTCTTTCTGTTTGACAGTGGAGGTGCTTTAGCTTCTGCAATCTGTCTTTAAAAGCTGTAAAAATCTACTTTGCAAGGGGAACATACATTTCCCTTTTACTAAGATTCATACCTGAATGTTTACTAGTGTGAAACTACTTCTGTATGGTTGGGCAGAATAGCATTTCTTTGGGCTACCCTGGTGCTAAACCATGACAGAGTTGAAGGTCCTTTGTGGCAACATAAGAACCCCAGTGCATCTTACAAGTTCACACGTGTGCTTTCTTAGTCTGAGATAGAATTAATCCTCTTCCTAGTAACTGTCAAAGAAATGCACTTGTGATTTAGTATGCCAATAATGTTGATAACATATTTATGGTTTCAGTTGTTTATCCTAAGCCAAGGACTTTCCAATTTCTAGTGCTCTGTGGGCAAGGTAATGACCAAGAAGCTAGAAGGGACTATGGGCAGGACAGTTAATGTGAACTAGCCAAGGGCATATTCTATATCATAGGATATAATGCTCCAAACATAACCTGGGGAAAGCTGGCCAGAGGAGGAGAATCGCAGCTCAGGGACTGGTTGGGCAACAGGGGGTAATTGCATTGTGCACTACTTTTCTTTTTCAGAATTTATTTATATCTATTTTTATCATCTTACTTTTCATTACTTTAAAAATAATTATTGTTTATATGTTTTATATTACATAATATACATAACATTATTTATTACATAGTAATAATTATTATAGTTAATTTTATTTCGGTTATTAGATTGTTCTTATCTAAGTCCATGAGGTTAAATTTTGTTCTTTTTCTTTGAGTCTCCTCCCCATCCAGTGGGGAGGAGTGAGCAGGCAGCTGCATGGTTGCTTGTGTGAAATGCTTTCTTACAATAAAAAAATATAGCTTTCCTTGATGTTCTTCCTTTTAATTATAGTATTTATACCATTCTGTTTCTAATTTTTGTTTGTAATATTTTTCTGTTTCTCAGCGTCATTTATTATCTACTGGATTTATTTATTTTTATTACTTCACTGTATGTAGAGAAAAAATAATTGGACTACTGTTAGGGGATACTAAATTCCTCTAATCTTTTTTCTCAGACTTTAGTGTCTACATTTTAATGAGGATCAGTGTGATCCTTTTCAAAGTGGAATGTTATATTAAAGTTTTAGTGCTTTCTGCTGTAATTGGCCCTTTGGTTATATTGTATGTGCAGTGATATTCTATCAATTTAAAATTATCTACTAATAATACAACTACCGAAGGAAGACAGAACGGAGATAATACAATTCTGTCCAAGTGATATTACAATTCTGTTGTTGTATTGTAAGGCTATTCTGTGAGGTCTGTCATCATGGTCTCATTGATTGGAGCAAATCATGTTCAGGCATAGTTTTTTGCTGCACAGCCATTGCAAAGTACTGAGTTTTTTCCATTTATTATGGTATTAATTGGACTATCGCTAAATTTAATACTGCAGAGAGAAAGTTTCTTGATAAAAACCAACAGACTATAAATTCTGAACATGAGGAGTAAAAAAGAAAAAAAAAATCAAGCAAAAATGGAACTTTTTATTTATAGTTATTGTTGTGGAATCCCTATGGGAGATGTATCTGGTTTTAGTAGGACAAAGCAAAGATTAGCAAATCAATCCTTACAGTGTTATTCTTTCTTTCAGTGTAGTTGTTGCACAAAGAACAATTACAGCTTTCTTATAAGCTACAGAATAAGTCATACTTTGTTTTCTTAGAAGCAAATATGGGGAGAAATGTCTAGAGATACTTCTAGCTTTCTCTTCCACCAAAATTTCAGAGAGCAATAATCCACTCAGTAGTATAGTAGATAAGACTGGTGCTTGAATTAGCAGAGGCATTTTATTACTGTCAGAATGAATCGGTAATCAAGTCAGGTTATAAAATTCTCAGAAGTAAGATTGTTAATAGCAGACATGAACCACCACAGAGGTGAGGAACACTGGAAGAAGCAGGCATGTTACAGGTCTCCAGTAATCCACTCTTTCTGGAAGCAGAGCAGACAGCAAGTAAAGCTTTCTGGAAGCTAATTTAAAAAGTTCAGTTTAGCTTCTTGTAGAAGGAAGGGTAGCTGTCTGTTTCTGTCTTGTTTTTTTGCAGATGTTCAAGCTATGCTAATTTAATCTAAGGTAAACACTGGACCGCAAACAACTCAACCAATTTTGCAGCTTGCTTATTCTACCTTGATCTGAGACTTCACCCAAAGATCAAATAACAAATAATTTTATAGATATCTGAATGACAAAACAAAAGAAGCAAGAAAATAATTAGCTTCTGCTTGGTTGGAAACACTGGAAAAGTTAGATTTAAAATTTCAGGTGCTTTTGGCTTTCTTTACAAATCCTGTTAATGAAAGATTTGCTGTTTGTTGTACAAATATATATATTGAACAAAATTCTATACACACTTAAGCCCTATAACTCAGTATTTATTATCTACTAGATGGGACTGGAAGACACTTCAGGGCACTAGGATAATTTCTTAAGTGATAGGGAGCACAGATGCTCAGTCCCCTCAGTGACAGAGAAGAAAACTGAAAGGAATGAGATGCTCATCATGTTAACGTGTGGCTTGGAGACTGGTGCTATCTATGGAATTTTGATCTTTTTTTTAAAATGTGGATAATTATAGGGCATTGGGCCTGCTGAGGTTGGATGGAGTTGAGCTGTCTTGAAGGGGGAAAAGGAGTCTAGCTAATGAGTTAGCAGGTCTTCTTTAGCGGTCTTTAGATTTGAAGGAGGCAGGGGATGAAATCAGTAGAGGTTGTAGAGGTTAAGTAGAAGCTCAGTAGAGGTGAGTCTGGGAGCTCAGCTCAGGTGCATCTGTACCCATGTGTGTAGCATAGGTAACAAGCAAGAGGCTCACATGCATGAAGAATGGGTTTACAAGTCACAGAATCATAGAATCACAGAATCATTATGGATTGGAAGGGACCTCAAAAGATCATCTAGTCCAATCCCCCTGCAACAGCGGGATCACCTAGACCAAGTCACACAGGAACACATCCAGGCATGTCTTGAACATCTCCAGTGAAGGAGACTCCACAACCACCCTGGGCAGCCTGTTCCAGTGCTCTGTCACCCTCACTGGGAAGAAGTTCCTTCTGATGTTGATGTGGAACCTTCTATGTTCCAGCTTAAGTCCTTAGAAAGACGTTGCAAAAAAGCTTCAGAACATCAGTAGTGAAAATACTTAGTAAATGGCAATAAAAGTGAGTAGCTGGTAGTATGTGGAGAAAACTGCTGGAACACAGTCATTTAAAACATAGACTTTGTTTTTTTAGTGTCCTTGTAAAGAAAATCTGAATTTAGGATACGAGCATTGGCAGATTAGCTAAGCACTCAGACGAAATATGTGTGTTAGATATGAGGCCATACAAATATGACCTCTGCATTGTCACAAACTGGAAATTAAAGAACCCACTCATGGAGTTCAGCCCACTTAAATTTTATTGTCCAAACCAGACAATAGAGTTAACTGTTTGCCTAACTTTACTCTTCAGTCAGTGGGAAGAAATGAGATTTTTCCAAGGACAGTTCATTTAATCTTCAGTGAAGTATGTGCCCTCAGACAAAGCTGACATTTTTCCCTTGCCCCAATGCCTATGTAAACCTGATATTTAATAATGTCAGGGTGTATTATGAATCCTAATTCTTCCATGTGTCAAAAATCCAGTATTTTTGGACCTGAGTGTGTATTGAACACACCAAACATTAATAGGGGAAGGCATACCTAAGAACACCTTCTGCCTGTGAGTTACAGATAACTAATCTCTTAACAGTAAATAGACGTCTGCATATTCAGCTCCGTGTAGACGATTATAAAACAAGAAGAGATTTTGAGAAAGAAATTTTGCTTGGTTTGGTGAGTTAAAGTTTGAAAATGCCATAGGAAACATAAAATACAGAAGTATGCTAGATGAGTGGATTGAATTTTTCAAAAAACAAATTGTCATGCCATATTTTGTCATGACCATTAAATAAACTATTCAGGAATATTTCCAAAAGCTATTAGTGGCAACTATTTGAAAGCATTTTAAGGAGTATTGTATTTTGTTGTAAAATGTGCACTTGAGAATCAACCTATGTTTTGGATTTATTAATAAAATACCTCAGAAAGATTCTTCTACATGTATCTGGTCAACATTATTGCTGGGCAATGAAGGTTATCTTACTGTCGGTGTTGTCTTTGCACCTGTTCAAAGTAGTGATGCTGATAGTGTTAGCTCTGACTGCAGAAAGCCTGTCTGACTTTCAAACAATAACACACACACAAGACATTTCATTGAGGTATTACACAGAAGTATCTCATCCAATCCATTCAATTTAACATAAAAATACAATTAATAGTGTTGCCTAAGTTAAAATTAATGTTAACTGGGGTTGGAGTGGGAGAAACTGAGTGGTAAAGTTGAGATATTATCTCGTAGAGGCAGTAATATCAGTGTTTGTGCTTTACAGCCCAGCATATTTTACCTTGTTAACACTGAAACAGTCTGGTGTAGTGCATGTAGAGTTATTAGATATGCTTTAATTATTTCCAGTGCTATTCAAGTGGTTACAATTAAGGGTCATACTGCCAGTGTAGAGGAAATAGATTTTTATGAGAAATATAAGGAGAAAAAAACCCCCCTTGATTAGGGTAATGTATTCTGAATGTAGAAGCAAATAGAAACAAGATTTTAAAAAATACATATTTTCATAATATCTTGCTTCTATAGGCCATGAGATACAAAATGAAGCGTGTGCTACTGTGAGATATGACTCACCTCGGGGGCTGTTGCAAAGGAAATAAAAGTACAAATTACCTTTTAAGGAGAGCTGGTTGCCTTCAAAGAACTTGAGAAAATTGGTGTTACAGTTAGTAACACTTCAAAGTACCTAATTAGGATTTGGGGGCCATTTTTAAGAAAAAGAATCCATGCTTGTTAAAGCAGTAATGAGTATTTCCATTTATTTAAAAAGAGTAGTGAAAATATAATGGATCTTAAATGAATATTAATGCATTTTCATTGAAATGTGCACATAAATATGACTTCCAATACACAAAAAGAACATCAAATTTCAAAGAGGTGTGCACTCAAAAGCCAGGCTACTGTAGCAATTTTAATTTGCTTTTTGCACTTATGTCTTAGAATGTCTGTCTAAGTTTAAGATCGTTACTTGTTTAACCTGTAGTGGAACATAGAATCATTAGGGATTGGAAGGGACCTCAAAAGATCATCTAGTCTAATCCCCCTGCCACAGCAGGATCACATAGGCCAAGTTATAGAATCAGTCAGGTTAGAAGATCATTCAGTTCCAAACCCCTTACCATGGGCAGGAACACCTCACTCTACATCAGGCTGGCCAGAGACCCATCCAGCCTGGCCTTAAACACCTCCAAGGATGGGCCCTCCACCACCTTCCTGGGCAACCCATTCCAGGCTCTCACCACTCTAATAGTGAATAACTTCCTCCTCACATCCACTCTAAATCTACCCATCTCCCACTTTGCTCCATTCCCCCTAGTCCTGATATCTTACTAATTACTGTCATCAAACCAATGTCAAAGACAATATAGTTAAATAAAGAATTTTAAATATCTGACTTACAGTTAAAATGGGACAATATGAAAAAAATTAGATAACTAACATATCTTGAAATATATGTATATACGCCTGTCAAGATTCATTCATGTGTGTTACAGTTTTTGGTGTGATGTGATCATAGGATGTTAGGGATTGGAAGGGACCCAAAGAGATCATCGAGTCCAACCGTAGATCATCGAGTCCAACCCCTATAATCCTTTAATGTAGTCATTTTCATGAGTTGCATTTATTTTTTTGTTGGGTCAAAACAAATTTCCATCAGTTAAAAATAAACTGGCAAAGTTCTGAAGTATCTAAGGCTGTTCTTTTGTAGCTTTCTACCAATGTTATTGTATAGATAAAATAGTAGAATATATGACTAGTACAATCAAATATGAAAAAACAGAGAGAGATATAAGTAATACACACATCCAATTTATTTTTTTTCCAAGACATGCTAAGCAATTGAATAGACTGTGAGAAAACACAAACGATTGCTCTGCAGGTGCATTTTGAATGACAGGTTGACTTATTTTTTTCCCCCAAAGTGTGTGGTGGGTTCAAGACCACAATTAAAGGAAAAGAAAACAAAGCAGTTAGTCTCGTTGGCATCTCAGATAAATTTGCCAGGCAACGGATAGCTTAGGGAAACTGGAAAAGGGTTTGTTAACTCTATAACTGTGCACAGAAAAGAAGGAAGGTTAAGCAAGTTAGTGCACACAAACTGGAAACTGTGTCACAAATGCCATCACATATTCTGAGAAAAATGCAGTGGGAGATCACTGTTGTATTGATCCTTGGGTCTTTTTTCACACCAGAGATCTGAGGGAAAAGAGCATGTCAAGTAGAGATGAGTACCACATGTATCACCCCTGCCTGCGCTACAGCGGCACCCAGGCTGTTTGCAGACTGGTGAACTTTTCAATTCTTCAGCGTAGCTTCTCCAGCTCAACACTCATCAGGCAGACCTGGTTCCTCAGCACCCAAACTGCATCCCTCGATGCAAGAGACCTGCTTTCAAACAAAGAACCCAGACTCTGTCTTTCATGCCCAAGGTTTAAGGATTCTCAAGTCCTTCTGCTTTCTTCAGCTAAGCCCAAGGGAATTCTCCCTAATACTTAAGCATCCCCAAATTTTCCCAGCAGTAGAAATGACAGTGTCTATTCCTGCTGATCAGTGGTCTCTAAAATGATGGTGGCCACATGGCCCCAGCCATTCATGGGGCCCAAGATGGAGACCAACCGCATGGCTGCGTCAGCAGGGGGCCAACACACACACACTCTGCACATGGCTGAGAGGATTCCATGACTGGACAAGTTTCTGTGTGACTTGATCTAGGTGACCCTGCTCTGGCAGTGGGATTGGACTAGATGATCTTTCAAGATCCTTTCTAATCCCTGATGTTCTATGATTCTGTGATTTATTCAAAATCAGATGGCTTCAGTTGAAAGGGTTGAGAAAGAACCACCAGAGAAAGCCGTACTAGATTTTTGCTGTACTAAAAGATGTGCAAGGGCATTCTCATCATCGAGAGAGACTGAAATTGAGTCTCATGACTCCCAGGGCAGGTTCTATCTGGCGGTGCACTTAATATAAGGCATTGAGTTATCTGACTAACTCATATCTGAAGCCTGTTTTGAGAAGGGGCTTGACAGTTGTTGTTTCAGAAACAGGAAGATCTAGCAGGACAAAAACTGGTAGGAAAATAACATTTCCTATGAAGATGTGGAATATTACAGACCTGCGAGGTCCCTGGGTTTTCCAGAGGTTTAATACAATGCATTGAACATTTATACAGAGTGATTTCATGAACTTAGTGTTTTATGAATTATCATCAAATGATATTAGCTTCTTTACCTTGAATGTATTACTGAACAAAAAATTACTACTTCCATTCAGAGTTTCAGACTGATACTGAGTATTACAGTCATGAACATTTCATGTCTACAAATATCTTCACTGAGAATTTTTTGTGTGCATTATATATTTTTAAGTACACCCCTGACTATTTAAAAGAATACATATTTTCTTAACAGCTATTCACTTACTCATAAACTGGAAGGAATAACATCGTTGTTAAATATAAAGAAACCTACAGCTGCTAATAAAATAGAGTTGTCAGTGGCATTTTGAAGTAGTGCAATGACTCATCTCATAGAATCATAGACTTGTTTAGGTTGCAAGTCTTTGCAACCTAAGACCTTTAAGATTATTGAGTCCAACCATTAATCTAGTCCACTATTAAACAATATCTCCAAGTGCATCATATGCACAGTTTTTAAATGCCTCCAGGAAAGATGACTACCGTTTCACTGGGTAGCCTGTTCCAATGTGTGACAACTCTTTTGGTGAAGAGACTTTTTCTCATGTCAAATCAAACCTCTCCTTCAGCAACTTATTACTTGTGAGAAGAGACTAACATCCAGTCACACACTCTCCATGCTCGGCCACTCCCAGCTCGTGGGCATGGGGGCCAGGGCCACTGCAGTCCCTGTCTGATTGGGCCAGTGGCAGGGGCTGTGGCAGTCAGGGTGGGGTGGGGGTTGGCTGCACTTTTCCAGGTGCAGTGTCTGTGTGGAAAGCGCCACGATAACATGGAAAAATATGGCACCCTGGTCTATAGGCTGGTCACTGCCCGCCCCTGGGTCGGCTCACCACCCAGAAACTAGTGAGAAAACTATTTCTAGAAACTTAAATGCTTTTTCTGCATAAAAGCATAAAAAACAAACCCCTGAAAATTTGGCCAATTTTCAAACCGTAACAGCCTCTAATGGAATTTAAGCTGTATTTGTATGTAAACCTACAATTTAACTTGCTTTCATTTACTTGTTCATTCAACCAATATGGAGAAAGAGTAATTAAGTGTTCACTTTGTGAGATGCACTCATTATATTTCACGACCTGTAATCAGTTTATAGCCACATAGAAAACCAGATTTTATCATAGATATGACACCTGAAACAAGGAAAAACTATTGATTATATCAGATGAGGTACTTGCAGAGATTGTATGTGATTAACTATTAACATGCTGTCATAAAACCCAGCTGTAACAACTGAAGAATTCACAATTCCAATCAAGGGGGAAAATTAAAGAATAAGTAGATACCAATAGATTGGTAGTTGCTGCAGTATAAATCACTTCAAAGTAACTAAGCAGAAATAATTGCTAATCTTTGTTCGAGTTGTTTTTATTGGTGATCTAAATAAGTTTAGATGCATTTCTTAACCTTTTTGTGTAGTTTTACACTGTAATTTTAGAAATCCCTTATTCAAGTTGCTAAAGAAGATTTCCTCCTTCTAGAGGAAGTCACAGATTTGTTATTAATTTCAATATTCAGGGGCATTATTCAAGCCATCAGATACCCTTTCATAGATGTTCTTTATAACCTAAAACTAACACTTGCCTGCCACTAGTACGTAGATAAATGATGCATGCAATGTGTATCTGTGTTGCCACAGAAATACTGAGCAGACATTTGCTGAGGTCTGCCTGACCTGATTAAAGAAAAGATTAAATAATTGTCAAAGCTCTAACCTCAGTGCTACTCTTGGCCTGAAAAGTTTCTACGCTAGATAAATCTTCTTTCCTCCCTTTCAGTGTTTTTGAAAGAACACACCTACGTAAAGCATATTTGTACTATCTACTTCAAAAGATGCTGCATCCCTGCAGAAAGGAATTAATGAATTCATGTCTACAAGAACCATTTGTTTCTAAAAGCTACATTTTCTTTTGCCTGCTGTGCCTAGCACCTAGCAAACATACATTCAGACTTGTCATCTTACAGGAGAGCTGTGTGGTTCTGCTCAGCTTTTGTCATCACAGAATTTGATCTTGCCCTTGCTAGAGTAAGTGGAAGTCTATGTTTAGGTACTCACTGGGCACTTCAGCTCAAAAACAAAGTTTTAGTGTTCCCATTTGTGTTGGTACATAAAGTAATATGTCTCTACAGAGGAAAGGTTC
Organism: Rhinopomastus cyanomelas; assembly: GCA_013400115.1. Lineage (NCBI taxonomy): Eukaryota > Metazoa > Chordata > Aves > Bucerotiformes > Rhinopomastidae > Rhinopomastus > Rhinopomastus cyanomelas. Next base: position 136,431 of record VXBP01001305.1, on the reverse strand, counting down.
AAACTCAGGTTATTTGGGAAAGTACCCAAATGATAATGTATTTGTTCTGTATCCATTGTCATATATTCTTGCAGAACCCTTACTCTCTATATTAAATTCCTAGAGTATCTTTAATAATATAAACAATTATAAAAGCAAATATGTTTTTCTGAAAGGAATTTTGAATTTATCAGGTGAATTGTACCTGGTATAGAGGGACATAGTCTGAAGTTACAGATGAGAATGTTGCCCTCTGTCTCTAGAATTCACGCTGAGCTATTACAGCAATATATTGACTGACATGAAATTGGAAGATTTATAGGAATTTATTGTGGACTTTGACATGGGACATTGATTTACAAGATATATCCTACTCGATAAACCTGATAATCTATACCAAATCAAGTAGACACTTATGTTAGCTCAGCTTTTTTTCAAAACAGTATTGTAAATGGAAGTGGCTTCCTGTCTGAGGAAGATTGTTCTAATCATTCATATAACCCAGGGTACGCACCTTAGTGCAAACTCATTTGTAGCTCAGTGCCTAGAAAATTAATAATATACTCCATATCCCATAATTTTATTGCATATTTAGACTTTATGAAAAATACATTCACATCAATTAGTGCTTACGTACTTCATGTATTTCACTTTAGTTCATTTGCTAGTAAAAATAGCAGGAAAAGAGACAATAGACAAACAATAGAAGAGAAAAAAAGAGAAGAATCACAGGTCTCTTGGTTCTTTATCATTTATCCTTTAATTTTTCACAAGAAAGTGGAATAAAATCTACTAGATAGGGTTTATTTTACTTATTTAAAGTCGTACAATCAGTTTCAAGAGCAGCTGTTGACATTGGAGTTTTCCAAAAGTTAATTGAGAATGATAGGAAAAAAAACCTGATGTAATATATAGCTGAACAGATTTCCATCTCACCCCAGAGAATCATTACACACATCTGTTCTTCATTCCCAGTCAACAACACAATTCCTCAGAGCTTCTTCCAAAGAATATCATCAACAATCCGGAAGACAAAGAGGCATACGTGAAACACATGTTGAATTTTATCCACCCTGCGTTAACCGTTGCTCTAAGAATGTAATTTCAAATTCATCAATAAATGATTTCCCATTAATTTTCAAAATAGTTTTATGACTCATTTTATTGCAGTTGCCATTCAAATCGCTTGCTATAAATAGAGTGAAATAGTTTGCAATCTAAAAGGTATAGTAAATAAAATAAAAATGTTGACTCATATGTATGCTTTGAATGGAAAAAACCTGTCTAGACAAGTTGATACAGTTCTAAAGGTTGATGACATTTTCCTGAATATTTTCAGGTATTTAAATTCTGATATTTTATTTTAGTTGGGAAGTTAAATCAAGCTACATGTAAAAAATTAGAAGTACTTTAATTTATCACATTTTCTCAAAGGTCATAGGTACTGAGTATTAATTTATCATTTGTTTGTTAACCTAGTAGACAGATTTGAGGATTCAGCAAGTTGCAGCCTACTAACATTCTGTTTATCAATGCACCAAAGCATAGCTTTTTCACATTATCTCTGGGCATGGAGATACATTGAGCTTCCATAGGGAGGAGCAGAAAGAGAGAGTCTTGTGAAGAAAAAATGTCCCTGTTTCAGCTCAATGACCAAAGCAAGAAGCTTTGACACAAATTTTCAAGGTCATATTGTCCAGGCAAAGACCTTTACCTCTTATTATCAAACTTTTGCCTGTAAAGCAATACTCAGACATAGCTTACTAGACCTATTCTGCTGCATTCTGGGAACACTGTTGGCCATAGGTATGGAGTAGACACCTGCAGCTATGGGGCAGAGGCAAAGAGTTCCTCTTTGGAGCTTTGAGTGTGCTTACAGAATAGACTCCATGTTCAATTGAATGCTTTTATAATTCAAACCTCTACTTTCTGTTTAGTGCTGCAGTACTCTACCCTATCAGATGAATTGTCTCTAAAAACATGACTCTTTTATTCTTTCCATAAAACAACATAATGCTTGCGTCCTTGTCCATTGGGAGGAAAGAAACTTGAGAAGTCTATAGAAGGTTTGTGGTGGATATACAGGATGACATTAACAAGACCTTACTTACACTCCTTCAGGTATGTGTAGAGGAGCATACTCCCACTATTGGATATTTACCATCACTGCTGCACCATAATAAGAAATGATGCTCTGAAAAGGAGACCCAGAAGAGTAATCTTATATCAAAAAGTGATAAGAACTCTTATTCCAAATACCAGAAAGACCTCTAAGACTTAATGTTTCCTCCAATGTAGTGTAAGAAGCCAGTTAATATACTGCATTTACCATTGCAACTGCCTAACACAGAGAATCTTAAAGCAAACTCCTTGGATGAACACAAGTCACCAGAATTAGTAAATTATAGCTGGGAAATACAGCTGAGAGCAGTACTTCCAAAGCGGACAGATGTTGGTGTTCCATACATCAAAATAAGTATTTTGTGTGTGGCTTTTCTTACTTACATGCTAAATCTGCAGAAAAGTCCAAAGCCCAAATGTTTGTCTTTGCAGTCAGACAGTAAGTCAAAAGAATAAAGCAAACCCCTATGCTTTCTTAAGGCTTTCAGTCATTTAAAATGAGTTAATTATCCCATCTTATTCAATAGGGCTCTCAGATTCTGAAGACTGCAGCACTTAGAGGAATTCTCATTTACTAACACCTACAGGCACTCTTCTAATCCAGTCTACCACTGATAATTATCTTGGACCATAGAGACAGAGCCATGTTTTCTATTTTTTCTTGTTAACATGTAGAAGAGTGCAGACATTTGAAGGAAGTCATCTCTATTTCATCCTTGGGTAGCTAGCACTGTTACCAAGCAGTCTGCCCCTGCAAAAGATGAGCCTAGAAACCTTCATTCTATAAGAAAATCCTACTACAATAATACCATCCTGTCTTATTGCTAGGAACATTGAAAATGCTACTCGAGCATCTGACAGAGCATCTTTGTTCTGCTGTAGCCTTCAACAGATTCTACTGCCAGGCAGAATGCCATGCTTTCTAATGTGACAATCACTCAACCTTATAAGGTTACAATTTCATGTTTAAAGCTTCCATCACCTGTCATCAAATGTGACTGTTGCTTGGCAATCTTGTTTTTCTCATTGTGTTTTTGATAATTTCAATGTTACTTGATAGGAAAAAGGAATCCTTCACTTTTTCTTGTTCTGAATCACTGACCATCCTCACTTTCTGCTTTGTTCGTATATTTTGTGTTAGTTTTTGACTACATAGTTGGGAAGTCTATGAGAAAAAAAAAGTAGGCAATGATTTTAGCAGAACCACTGAAAATAAAAGAATCTTTGACCAAATCACGTGATTTCATAACCAGTAGAAATTACAGGACAGGCTGTAGTTCTACTGGGCCCAACTAACACAACTTGATTACATGGCTGACAAGGACCGGACAATTCAGTCTAAGATCTTTCCTAACAGGCTCCCAAACTCAAATATCACAACAGCAACTAAAGCTTGACCTGCCGTTAAGAATCTGCTAATAAAGCCCTCTGCATGTCTTACAGGCAGCAGTATCAATGTGCAGTGATGGGCTTGAGAGACAGCCAAGCTTTAATTACAGCCTGGACTGTGGGACCTCTGTAACAAATAAATTAGCTAAGCCTCCTGCTGGCTTTCTGTTCTCTGGACATCCATAATCTTCTTTTAACATATTATTAGACTAATGACTATAATATCTTTCTCAGTGGAGATGTTATGGGAAGACTAATTCCTTGAGATTTCTAGTTTGGAAGTCATCAAATGCTTGAAACAGGATATAAATCTCCTACTTTTAAGAGCAACCTTATTCTTTATATTGCAAATGTAGATCAGAATATTAGCTATTAAATGCTTAGGTTTCAGTGCCCAAATGTGTTTTGTAAATAAATTTATTTTTCTCAGGTATCTGCATGGGACTGAAAAATATGACACAATGACCTTCAGAAGACTCTTGATCATCTGAACCAAAAATTAGTGGGAAGTAAGAAGCCGTAGAGCAGCTTAAATTGCAATAATACCTTTATTCAGACAAAAGTATTCCAAACACCTGAATCTGTGGAAACTGATAAAAGGCAATCCTTCGTATACTCCCAATCTGAGATGCCATCTGCAATATGTTTCCATTACAATCTGTTTTGCTCTTCTGCTAATCTTAGAAATAACACTTCCTCAGACATGCAAAGTCTTGCTTAGACAAAAACTTTTTGGAAAACATTTTGTGACTTTAATCTGTTGGGTCATAAAGGTATTTAAACAGTGAGATTTCTAAAGGACTTTCCTGTAAATTGTCTTATTTTTTTTAGATTTTACTGGGCTAATGTATGAATATTCTTCTTGAAAACAAACCTTCAGCCTAGCTGACCAAAAGGAAGAATTAATATTCTTTCAGATAAAGCTGGGAAAAATTCATTCTTAAACACTGCTTTCATCATCTATCCACATTATATACGAAAAGCAATGCAGACATTGAATAATTTAGCCCTTTTCCCAAGATAACAACAAGGAGCTAATTCAAACAGAGACTCATTTAGCTGTGAGAATTTTCTGGACTTCTTTCTCTGGACTTCTAGCTGAGATGTCATAGCATCAGAATGAAAGCTCTTGCTTCCCACTAACTTCTCAAATTCTACTATTCCACATCACTGTAGCCGATAGCGGCTTGTGTTTCTGGGCTTCCAGATATATATTACATTACCTTACAAATTACTCTGTTACCTTGTTATTTTACCTAATAGAAATAAAGTCCAACAATTCAACTCTAATTCAGAAACTACATTAAGATGGTGCAACTGAAAATTCCCTTTTTTTCCTTCCAAGACAAGAAACAGACAAGCACAATCTTAAAAAAACTCAGTTAATATAAGCCTTGAATTCATATTCCCTTCAGATTTCAACCAGCTGCAGAGATTAATAAGTATCTCTATTTTACACGATGCAGGTTTCCTTCAAGGAAGTAGGGATGACAAAATTTTGCTGTCTTCATCAGACACTTTCAATTATTGTGCTTTATCGTGCAATGGAAAAGAATGATTTGCATTTAATGATTTACAAGTTCATTATCAATGTATGGCCTGTGAAATATGTCAGGTACAGTGTGTTTTCTTCTAAAATATAAAAGAACAGATTCTGGACTGAGCTTTCTTCTCAAATAGGTCAGCTTCTTACAGTATTCAGTTTAAATAGACTCTGGTAAAACATTTCATTTCCATCAAGAGCAAATACACTGCTGTTCACATACTTCCCATAAAGCAAAATGGGACCTCAAGGCAATAAGGAGAGGATCTTAGGATAATAGCATTTATATTTCTGGATTAGAAAATTCTGGTCCAGATTTTTCCTAAGTGAATACGATGGGGTTTAAATAGAGTGAAATCATTTTCTGTATTGAACCCATTCTCAGAACATTTGACAGTACAAATTTGCAAGTTCCTGAAAATTAGGTACACTGCTGTGAATGAGTAATTAGGTATAATTGGGCAGCAAATTAATGATCTGAAGAGCTTAAAAGTAGTGAAGAAAAAATATAGCCCAGATGAATTACAGTGAAGGATGACAAAATGATGTGTGCAATATTTAATCATTTGCAAATATTGTAAAGCACAATTGCAAATATTTTCTTCCTATGAAGTATTCTTTTACTTTCTTAGGGGGTAACACGGTTTTCAAACTGCTGTTGTATTCTTTGCAGGCATCTTAGCTGAAAGCAATTGTCTTTCTCTGTGTGACACGCATGAAAAATGCAGGATATTCCTTAAGAATGCTGGAGTGCACGTTTGTGTGTGTGGTTTTGCACGTGCATGCACATTTGCATACACAATCAATTGCAGGTCAGTGTTGTACCTCCTCCAGACGCCACAGATGCACAGTTCTACCTTTGTAGATAATGACCACTTTGCTCTAATACAACGAGTATGCATCTGTTAGTGTTTTGCTCGATGAAGATTGCTTTTATGTGCTGCATGCTAACTCTGGAAGCGTTTGCCATTGGTTGTCGATGAGTAATGTATTTTAAGCACTTTTCCTTCACTGTAAATATTCAAATATTTTTCTAATTATTTTTACTAGATAAGAAGGATTTTTTTCATGTAAACCTCTCTTTTATTTTCCTTTTTTCACCACATTATTTCCAATGCAAATAGAATGATAATGCTCTCAGATACTGAAAGATTTTAAAGGAGATTAATACTGCACCTTTCACAACAGACTGTTTATTAATGGAAATCAGATATAAGTGGTACATATTGCTGAAATAAAGGCAGATGTATAGCCTCCAAAATCAATGCACACAGACATGGGTTACAGAGCTGATCAAAGCCAGAACTGCCTTTTCAGCTGAAAGGACAGTACTAATACTCTATCTGATACCACTTCAGCAATAACAGCTGCAAGTCCAGAAAAAACATGATACCCAGAAGGAAAATTCATAAACATTCACACATATCTCTTCATGTTAACACACGAAGAGTGGGATATATTTTTTAGTTTTCATACTCCTTATGTACCCTTCCAGTGAGTTACCTTTAATAGCTTCAAGTGCCTTCTTTGCAGAAGGGGTTGGTCTGTCTTTCAGCTGCACCCCTTCATCTTTTTTCTGGGTAGTGATTTGCTCACTGGCATGCAGTTGCTTACTAGAGCCATGGTTGCCATTACTCCTGGACTCTACCAAAAATGAACAAGGGAGAAAATAAATTAATTTTAGACAATATCTCCCCTGTGTTAACTATCATCCACTTACTTGTCTCACTCTTTACTTGGAAAGAAGCTCATCAGTTCTGGACATGGGATAGAGGAACTCCTCTTACCTCTTTATATATGTGTCTCTTAGATATCATAAAGGTTAAAGTCAGATATAGGTTAATATTGTGTGAGTACTCATGAATGTGTGCTATAAAATCACATGGATCAATCAGTAAACTGACATTTATGTCATCATGGTCGTTGTGTAGAAGTTTTGTGGGCCATTTGTCTTGAGCTAAAGGAAGGAGAAAAGTTAGCTTCAATAAAGCTATTTAAATATGACATCACAGTTATTCATGTTGCCTCTTAATAAACACAAGTGGCCAGCATGTATTTTAAAGCAGGTAAAGGGAATTATGTTAAGAGAATACTTGGTCTAGGTGATCCTGCTGTTGCAGAGGGATTGGACTAGATGATATTTTGAGGTCCCTTCCAAACCGTAATGATTCTGTGCATCTAGGAATAATATAACCATGCATGTTACACAGGGGCCAGATTCTGAATGAGTAACTGAAAAAACCAAAGTCACCAAATTAAGTTGAAAACAAATGCCCTCAACTTGGCATCTTTTGGCAGGTAAGAATGTGATCTGCAAAGAGGATGCACAAAGGAATCAGGCAGAGACTGCTATTCCTCACAGGCAAATATTATCTTAAAATCTCATCCGACCCCACATGTCATGCTTTCACAGGTTTCCCCAAGCTGCATCAAACTATTGTACTCATTTTAGTTGCCCAGTCAAGTGGGAGATATCTTTAAGGCTGGTAGAGCAAATGACAGTTTGGTCAGGTAGGTATTGACAATACTAAGCTGTCACTTGGTAGAGTATTGCATGAATGAACCATTGCACTGATCTTTGCAATTGATAAATAAAGCTGCCTGTGAAAATAGTTTGATTTTGTTATCGAGCTTTGTCAGAAAGGACATTGTGAAAGATAAATTGTTTTTAAATTTTGCATGTGTGTGCTTAGCTCTATGACAAGAATATTTTCCTTTTATGTGCCATAAATAGTTCTCATTCAGTCTTTTCCTAAAGGCAGCAACTACAATTCTAAGAGAATTTTCTAAGATATCATTTTGAGGTACAAAAGAGATATGATTTCAGGGATATATAGAGGAAAGGCTTAGCGTAACATTCCAGAATTCAGATTTCTGGTGCTATATCTAGGACAGACAGTCTAGAGTTCTACTAAATTTGAAAAAAATTAAGAAATGAAAAGATTTCTATCTCTGTGAATCACGTGATTTTTCTTTAAATAAGCAATAAACATTCGGATTTCAAAAGTGCAACATTGTTTTCTCAAAGGAAAAAGTGATTAAATGAGGCAGGAGGCTCTTTCCTAATCTATAATTCATTTGAATATTGTGTTTCTCATTATTGCCCACAGATATTGAAACTGAATCAACACTTAGAGGAAATGTTTTGCACTTTTTGTTAAGGTCTAATTGCTGGGCAGGATAGTGATAATGATACACATGCTGGTTTGCAAAACCTTCTGAATGGCCCACTCCAGGTTATTCTGGGTTGATGGCCGGTTTTCACTACTGCAGTAGGGCAAAAAAACAAACCCAAGCACAGGAGATCAAACAACTTAGGGCGAGTTAAATGCTTAAATTATTTCCATCACAAGTTTAAATTTCTAGGAGATATTTCACTCATTTGGAGACCTGAGGTACACTAATAAAAATGCTCAAAATTACAGTAATAATGATCTGTCAAACTATAGCTTATTAGTAAGTTGAGAGAAGCCTTTTGCTATAAAACTGAGACAATGAGGTGGACATTAATTGTTATTTCTAGCCTGTTAAGCTCTCTTTTTGTTCTCATATAAGACAGCTCTAGCAACAGGATTGCCATCTTTAATTTTTCTTCTAAGCAGCAAACGACAAGAAAAAGTCAGATAGGATTTATTTCAAAAGAGGTTTTAAATTGATACAATATAATTTTTCCTCTTTTTGTGAGTCATATGAATTATTAAATTTTTAAATCATGTTTCCACAATAGTGATAGAACTTTTATTTTCTATGTAGCTGAAATCTAGGAGGGAAGGAATGTCCTCTGTAGATGTGACATGTTAGCCTATCTTTGGGATATTTTCCTTGATTTCCTACAGAAATTACACTTATGAGATTTCCATTACACATATGTGTCTGTAGGCTTTACTTGTATGATTGTGAATCTATTTTAGTACTGTTTCGGAGTCTTCAGGAGGAGGATGGAGCCAGGCTCTGCTCAGTGTCATCTAATGATAGGGTAAGAGGCAATGGGTGTAATCTGGAACATAGGTGGTTCCACATCAATATGAGAAGGAACTTCTTTGTGGTGAGGGTGACAGAGCACTGGAATGAGCTACCCATGGAGGTTTTAGAGTCTCCTCTGGAGACATTTAAAACCTGCCTGGATATGTTTCTGTGCAACTTATTCTAGGTGATCTTGCTCTGGCAGGAGGATTGGACTGGTTGATCTTTCGAGGTCAGTTCCAATCTCTAACATGATTCTGTGATTGGGTGACAAAGAAATTAAGAAAAATAAAAGAAGCACTATATGTTGAATGAAAATGGTTATATGTGTATATATGTGGAACATATATAAAGCTCTTCAATTCATCTATGTAGTACTAGTATCATGCAGTAATAGAGAATGCATGAACAATCCTATTTCAGCAGGATTGAAGCAAACTACACATTTCTGTAGAGTAACTAATTTTCCTCTACAGTCAGTGGGAAATACAAATTTCTCCCAGGAGGAATTCATACTAAAGGAACTTAAGCTGCTGTGGTTAGTCTGTCTTTCTACACTAGCAAATGATGGACCTAAGGTCAACTAAACTTCCAAATGTTCAGATTCAGATAAATCTAGTTCATTAGAATGAATTCAGAGTCAGTATTTGAACTATCAGAACATCTTCTTTAAAAAAAATAAATTACCAGTCTTTTGATTGTCTCATAGAAACATCTTAGGTTAGAAAGCAATTTTGTTTGTTACATTAAGTCAAAGAAGTAAACTGGCAGAAATCAAAGCAAGGAGGTTAAGACTGCATGTACTAAATATCCTTTCAAAAATCTAGAAGAAAGAAAAAATTAAATCCTGTTGGATGGTGGCCAACTGCTCATAGAAATCACCTGGAGCACTACTACTTATACTGGTGAATGTTTTCCTCATTATCTGACTCTGTTCAAAGTGGGAAATTCCAATGTTGTCCCAAAATACAGAAGAAGCATTTGGCTTCTGTTGCACAATGGATTGAAAAGTATTTTAGAATCAGTGAAGAGCTTGTGAAATATGAATTAAGTTTATTTTCAAAATATTCTGCCTCAGTCAGACATTGGACTCTACAGGAGTAAAATGGAAAAACAGATTGACTTTCTTTGCTTCTACAAATCCATCAAACTGTCAGCCTATCAGACTGCCAAATTTCTTTTCCTTCAGCCCCAAATGGAAATTCAGGTAGGTGGTTTCTTTATTGTAGTAGTATCTAGACATGTCATTGGTGCATTAGTACAGGTTGACTTTGACTTTCTGATTTAGTTTCACCATCCATCTTTCAGCTACATAGAATCACACTGAAGAAGGATATTTCTGGATGGTTGGTAAAGTGAATTTAAGGATATTTGGAGAATTGGAATATTGTCATGAGAGTATTAAGTTTTAAACTACAGTGCACGTAAATTGGCATCTAAAAGACATGAAAATATGCCAATTTTGCTTGGAATTGTTTGGGTTTATTTATAACTCCTTATTTTCTGATAAGAGATTCTACAGTGATAGCATCATTTGATTGCGCTTTCATTTGATTGTAACAAATGAAATTCAGAACAGGATCAGTGTGGTATATCAGTGATTTCTTTAGTCTGAATAATAGCCTTCACCTGTCAACAAATTGCTGAATCCAGCTAGTTGGTTTTTAATGAACTGCTTCTTTATGCTGAGATATATACAGACTCCTGAAAACCATCTAAAATAGATTTAGCTCATTTTTTCTTTCTGCAGGGTAGAGGGATCAAGTGTTTTATGAATCTGTCGCCACCACCTGAGTTCACCAATGTTTTTACCTTTGGCAGAAATAAGCCAAACACGACTTCATTTACCAGCATATACATTTAGAAAACATTATTGTCCAAATTAACAAAATGGAGTTCAGCTGAACACTCAAACACTGACAGAAGTTCAATAGTTTAGTGTTCTGGCATGTTTAGTGTCATTAGGTCTCACAACATTTTTAAAAGTATAATGCTGAAATCTAACGACACAAAAACTGCACATAATTACAAAACAACTCTTAAGTCTAATTCTTAAACTATAATAATTGATCCTACAGAGAGATATATTCTGTACTCATGGAAGGCAATGGCATTTACAGCTAGAATAAATTAAAGTAAATGAAGAGGAAAATTGTATTCTGTGTAACATTTAGTTCATTACAGGCTTAAACAACTATGCCAGTCCATGTTCATCAATATAAGTTATGATGCTCACAGACATGATTAAATACAAATGTTATCACTAAGATGCAGTTCATGTTACACAAGTGTAGAAGTGGTTACATTACAAAGGATTTGCATTTTTAAAGGGTTATACTGGCCATGATCAAGAATATGATCAGTAGACAATAATATAGAAAAATAAATTAGGTTTATTGGCTGTTTTTCTTTAGTGGTCATAATATATATATTTATTTTTTTTTCCTGGACTCTGCTCTATTAAATATGTTACAGATCCTACAGAATTTCACATAAACCATGAAGAGTGTTTCATCTATCCAGTGATTCTGAACATTACATGTTGCAAAAACAATAGGTTTTCTGGTATTCACTTCATTTGCAGTTATACAGATTTGAACAGAATGGTTAAACTCCAGAGGATATAACTGTACCTTGCCTAACTGAAGTTTGTTAGATTACATTACACTGTTAGAATTGAAAAACACAGCTTTTTTATGTTAATGATTCCATGTCATAGTTAATAGAACTGAAGGTAGAATACTGCAGTGATAATTATTCAGTGATGGTTTTAATTCACATTGTTGAACAATGTGAATTTCAGAGGAGCAGCAATGACCTCACTGAGGCACATAGAGCATTCTAATCAGTGTAGTACAAGAACTAGATGAGTTTTCTTGACTATGACTGAAACAGATAACTATCTGGTAATTATGGAAAGACAAAAATTTAAGGATTAAGACATGCCTACCTTTGAATTTTAAAATCTCTACCTCTTAATTGCAGCCAGGAAAATACCTGCATACCACAGATGAATAATAGAATCATAGAATCTTTAGGGATTGGACGGGACCTCGAAAGATCATCTAGTCCAATCCCCCTGACACAGCAGGATCACACAGACCAAGTCACACAGGAACACATCCAGGCAGGTCTTAAACATCTCCAGTGAAGGAGACTCCACAACCACCCTGGGCAGCCTGTTCCAGTGCTCTGTCACCCTCACCGTGAAGAAGTTCCTTCTGATATTTATGTGGAACCTCCTATGTTCCAGCTTATATTGGTGCTTGCCCATCAGCTACCCCACCCCTCTTTGAATCTAGTTTAAAGTCCTCTGAATGAGCCCTGCCAACTCTTGCCCCAAAACCCTTTTTCCCCCCTGAGATAAACCCCTCTGATACCTATCTGCTAAGTCTGGTGTCTGAAAAAACCCAAAGCCCTGCCTGGCACAGTACTGGAAGGCTTCCTGGGTTTATATGACTTTGCCAGGACCTTCAGTGTGGATTCTCTATCCTGTATATCCTTGTTAGACTGGCTGTCTTCCAATAGGGGCTTATATCTATTATTTAGTGCCAGCTGGGGAGATGTGCCAAGCAAGGGTGGTACCCACCTTCTGCCATGGCCCTGCACTTGGCTCCACTCACCCATTCTACTTGGGCTTCTGTCCTCCGCCTTAGAACTATAGGATACAGCAATGCTCATTTAAATATTAAATGATTCTTTGTAGAAGAATAATTCTGGCACCAGCATATTTTATAACTTTAACTTTAGACTAAGTCTTTTTTAGTTGAGAAATTCTATTTGAGTTTTTTAGTCTTTTTTAGGTGAAAAATCCTATTTGAAAAATAAGGAAAAATTGAACTTTTGGTTACACTCTAAAAATAACAAGGTATAAAAATAGCTTTTAATAGAGTAAGTGTATAGTAATGTGAGGGTTGATTAATGCATAATAGAAACATCTAATATGAATTCTCTACATCTACTATCTCACTGGTGAATTTACTAGACTTACACAAGGAGTTACTAAAATATTTAACTTCTGATAATGAGTAATTTTAGCAAAGCTTCTGTGGCTCTTCAAGTTGCTATGACAAAAAGCAGGTAAAAAATTAAGAATTTACAAGATCAAATACATGAAATACTGCTTTCTTTTAGCACCTATTTTACTACTACTTCTTCTGAATTGGTCTCATGCAAGGAATTTAGTTGTAAATTAGAATTTTGTGTGTGTTTCTGCATAGGTCTACTTTAAAACATTATGTCTGTGATTTTGATACTCTTAAGTCCCTCTGTTGAGTAGTTCTCTCTTTATTTTCTCTTATGGCCTGTAAAGGTAAGCATTTGCAGCTCAGGGCAAAGTTACTATCAAGATCCTGTTTTGTGTCTTAAGCTGAGAGCATCCAGGATTCAGGATTCTTTTACCTGCTTCTTGTCATAGTGACTTGAAGAGCCACAGAAGCATTGCTAAAAGTAGCTGTTATCAGAAGAGTTAAGTATTTTATAAACTCCTCATGTAAGTCTGGTAAATTCACCAGAGAGATAGTAGTTGTAGGGAACTGAAACCTCCCCTGTTGTAGCTTGAACCCATTCCCTCTTGTTCTATCACTAATTGCTTGCGAGAAGAGACCAGCACCAACCTCTCCACAATGTCCTCGCAGACCCAACATAGTGACTTCTCTGTTCCTGGTCTGATGTCAGTCCATGAATAACTAATTTTAAATGTCTGACACTGCTGGTAGGCACATTAAAGGACCTCTAGCAGCCCAAAATTTCCCAGACTTCTGTAGATCTGCTTCTGCTCTTTAATACTGCCATGATTTTTCTCCAAGTTGCTATTACTCAAGGTGGCTGCACAGCACAATGAAAAGTTTATATTTATTATTATTATTTATGCACCAAACATGCTGATTCCCCAGGATGATAAAATATTTATGGCACCTCAGTCTTTGATGGGACTTCTCAAGTGAGGATGTCTTGTGATCAAGCATCACATAGGCAACTGAATGCCAGCAACTCAGAGCCAGAATCATGCACATAAGAACAGTAACTCTTGAAGACCACGTTGGTACGTGGAATCCATATGTAGGTATGTTTCAGAAGAATACTTTAGCTCAAAGCTGCAAGCAGGTAATTTGTATTAAAAATTATTTCAATGACCCAAGACAATCCTCTTCTTACTTCTTTTTTTTATGTTTGTGTATCGTACTGAACAACTTTGCTGGTGGGCTTCCAGTCTCTCAGCTGATGGCTTCTCTCACAGTATATGGAACTGAGTGAAAAGCTTACACACGTACTTCCTTTCTCCTGTATCTCCTTTTTCCCTACCTTGTGTTTTGTTTTTCCTCTTTTCCTCCCCCCTCTTTTCTTTCCACACAGCTTCTAATTGAGACTACTGCCTGCTGAGGTCAGTTACTATTTCTGCCCTCCCTTGATCACTACGGACCTGTGTAGATGGAACTTGCATTAAAAAATGGAATCTGTCTTTTTGTGTCACGGCTTTCTTTTCCTTTATTCAGTTAAACTGAAAGCCCTCTTCTAATCTGCATGGTTTCTTAGATTCATCATTTTGATGAGTAAGCACTAGCTATATTCTGAGACCAAAACACATTCTCACATGGAATTCTTGAGTCTTATTAGGCAAAGAAGTTCTTCCAGATCAAAGATGTACTGAAGAATGGGAGATGATTGTTTGTAGAGACTTTTGAACTTAATATACATGAAACTCTAAATACCACCTGGTAGCTACTGCAATTCTACAGGATGTTCCAAATGGTATGAAAAATTAAGAGACAAAGAAAAATAGTATTTTTATGTCTATAATAATGTCATGAATGAAAGTTATTCATTATAAGGAACTAAAATATTACTATTTTATCTTAAAATTTCTTAAGTGGAAACATGACCTGTATTAAAATACTAATTGTTTTATCATTATAATAAATATTTACAGTTCTTGTATTCCTGCAATGCACAATTTATAGCCATGTTGACATAATTTCATAAACAATAAAAAAGTCATAATTTACTGGAAATGCTCTGCTCCACTATGAATCATCTTCAGAGTCCAATCAACAAACTGCCTTTTCCAGACCTTTGTAATAAAACTCAGTCATGTGAATCCAAACAATTATGCAACTAATTATATATAAAATTATAAA
This sequence comes from Rhinopomastus cyanomelas, assembly GCA_013400115.1. Taxonomy (NCBI): domain Eukaryota; kingdom Metazoa; phylum Chordata; class Aves; order Bucerotiformes; family Rhinopomastidae; genus Rhinopomastus; species Rhinopomastus cyanomelas. The sequence goes on along the minus strand of VXBP01001305.1, from coordinate 121,299 downwards.
CCATGGAGCTTGAACCTTAAGAAGTTTGAGAGCTTTTGTGAAAGTCCTCAGAGAGCTTTTCCAGCGTTTGTTCTTACTGTTGTAACCAGAGAATGACCAGTCTGTAGAAACTGTGGGGATTACACTCTTCAAAGAACACAGTTCTTTCAAGTTAATTTATAGTGGCCTTTTTAAAATTCTTTTTCAGCTTTTTCTTGGCTGCTAGTATTGTTTCCCTCTTTTAAATCTAAGTTGAATCAAAGTGAACCAGAATATTTCAGGTGAAATTTTAGCTCTATTTTTTCAATGAGGCAAAATTTTTGCTTTTGTGTTCAAGAAGAAATGCATGAAACTTACCTTTAAATGTCCTTGGACTATAACATCTGAAATCCTCACTACTTAGTATGCCTGTAGAATTACTTCAGTCAAAAAAAAATCACTCGTTCCTTTTTCTTTGTGAATGTTACTTACACAATAGAGAGAATGAACATGCTTGATATTTTAAAATTTGTTACAGATTTTTCACTTGAAGTTTTCGACCCATGTGTTCTTAAAAAAACCAAATAAAGCAGGAACAGAATTCATTTTCCTTATGTATTTCACTACACTATAAAGTATTTGAGGAATTTTATCATTTTACTGCAACTTAAAGATAAATCCTACAGTTCTAAATAAATTGTGACTTTAGTAAAATTTCTTACAGTCAGCAGAAACGTTGCTTAAATGACTTCTCTTAAATTGGTTTAACTAATTTTGTTTGAAAGACTGTGGAAGTAAATAATTTCACTTTCCAGTTAATTTAAAGGAATATATGTCCCTGAAACATGTTCCAAAACATTGATTTTACTAAAAGTACTCATTTAAATTGGTGTAATTTTGTGTAGACTGAATAGAGCTCAAAGTGGCTACTAATTCGGTGGCCCTAAAAATTTAGGCAACTTAGCACTACTGACAATGAGTTGCATGCTTGTTACATACTGACAACATAAGAAGCACTAAGACAGCTAGTCTCAAGATTATAATGCGTTCATAACCAGATTTGGACTCATCAGTTCTAGGTCAGATATCTAATGTTGACCTGGTTGCTCTAAACACACTTTCAAGTCAGTGGAAATTGAAAACTGAAGAAGTGATGATCCAATTCCAGCAAATATAAGTGCCCATGAAAAATAACTCACCTTTAAGGGTGGCCTGTTTTACTTAATTTACCATGAAAAAAGCCTGCAATATTTTGTTTTAATAAGACAAACCCCACACTACTTGTACATTTGTTTATGTTAACACAGTGCTTATAAAAAACTGAAAAATCAAATTTCAATTCTCTTTCACCCATCCCTTATGGGTGTCCTTCGTGGAATAAGCCTTGTTTTCTGAATATTTAATGATTGCCTAGTGAGACTCTTAGAAACAACTACCTATTAACTCTATTTAATTACCTATTAATTAAATAGATTTTTAATTTGGGATATCTGAGTCCAACTTACTGCCTGCAGAAAGGGCTGGAAGATTAAGTTGATCTTTTACTCTTCTTTCCCCTCTCACACCCACATCACAAACACATTTAAATTCAATTCAAAGAACTCATAAATGTTTCATTTAAATCTTTCTCATTTGAATAGGAAGTACATTTTTGCCTTTTCTCTTGCAATTTCTTTCCACACCCCTGCCCACCCTCACCTTGCACAAAGGGAAAACAAAGCATCAAATAAATTAATATTTTCAGGTACATAAAATGAGTTGGTGTAAAAGATAAGAAAATGGAGTACAAAATTCAATACTTTATAATCTGTGCAGTGGTTGACTAGTTACAATAGTCACTTGGGATGTTGTAAGCTTCTACAAAATCACATTCTAACAAACGCATTATTTGTCACCAAACATCACAATTCCTAATTCTAGGCATCTAGCAGATTATCAAGAATATGTAGGTTTATTTTATAGCTTGATTATTTCTCACTCACTACAAATGCTAGAGCCATTCCTTTTGATTTCACCTACATCCTTCCAAAAAACCCCTACCCCTAAATCTAATTACAAAGTCATCTAAATCAGAAGCTCTAAACATTGATACAGTCATCTTCATTCATAACTACATACTTATATTTTACCACTAAGACCAGTTCTAAACACGTTCACCTGCTGAGAAAACCACAGCTGGGTGAGTGAATTAAAGGAATCTGAACGTTCAAATGTTCTCCAAATAGCTCATGGCAAACAAAGCACTTTGGCAAATAAAGGTCAATTACCTTTGCTTTAAAGATCTTATTATACCACTATAATTAAAGTACTTATTCTTTGGCTTAATACCTTCATTCTTATCATAGTTTCATATCAGCAATTACGCTACTAGTCCTGAAAATCCTGTAGCATAATCAGTTTTGAATCAGTTCAAATCATATGTTTGGCATTCAGAGAATCATATGATCTCATTGTTTGCTTTGAATCAGGTCAGGAACAGAGCTGAAATTAGTGAATACAGTCATGATAATCTTACACTGCCAGGAAATGAATGTCTCTCAGCTCTTTGCTCCATAAAGGATTTTACATTCTGTTTCATTGTTCTTCAATCATCATTCATGGCCTGCAGCTCACATGTATATTTATAGAAGCAAACCTGCCAGAGCAGAAACAATAATATATTTTAGAGTTTACATCTGGACTTAATGCAACCTCTATTTTTTTATTCCTCCTAGATTTCCAAATTGGTAACAGACAGATGATGCAAAATAACATATTGTTTTAAATTGGTGGAGTCACTTCAGATTATATCACTTACATTTGATGATGTTGCTGGTTATTATCACATGATGTAATGTAATTTGTCAAAATGGCATATCAGTAACATGGTAGAAACACCAGATGTCATAGAAATGTAAGACCTGCCAGCCCAATTTAGTTAATTTGTCCTTTCCAGCCAAACTATTTCTAATAGTGGCCAGTACCAGATGCCTCAGAAAAAGCAAAAAGACTTCTACAGTGAAAAAGGTTTGAAAAGTCAGTGTAGAAGAGCATTTTCTCTCCTTCTAAATCTTCCTAAGTGATTGGCTTACTTCATGCAATATAAGGATATAAGTTTCTTTTGCTTCTGTAAACAGAACTATCATTCCTAATGTAACTTTTGATTTATTTCCTTAGCAGTATCATCACAAACTCTCCCTACATTCTGTTGAATTCTTTGTCATACTCATGACAGGGAATTTCATGACAAATTTGAATACTTGATTTCCAAATTATGCTTCCTTCCTATGAATATGAACATGTACACCTTCAATTTCATTGACTTCTCATTAAGAGTGAACAAAAAAGAAACAATAGCCTTACCTTTTCTAGAAATCAGTACTAAACTGATAAAAAAATGAGAACTCAATAAAGAGTAATACATCCTAAAAGCTTATCTTTATTCAGTAGTGTCAATCTGCCGTATACATGAGCCCTTTTCTGAAACACTGTGTTCAGCAAATCACACAGAACACATGTTTGTGGAAGTAACAACATACAGATTTATTAATTTTGAATATAAAGAAATTAACTGCGTTAATCTTTTCTCTGAAAAGGTAGCACCATCATGTGAAAAAAGGTAAAGAAGGTTTCAAAAATATTGATTTCGAGAGAATCAAAATTACATTTTCTTCAAGACAGTCTTCATCTGCCAAGTGCATAGATGACAAGCAATCTGTGGTAAAGTGATCTGCTTGCTTATATTTTCTTAGCAGTTCGGATGACTTTTGCACAAGGAAGTTTTTGAGCAACTTGAGGCAGACAAAGGAATGTAGCCAAACTGTCTTTTACCATAGATGGAATTAAAGAAGCTTCAGGAATACTCATGTAAATAAAAATAGAGACTTACCATTCTTTCTTACTTGAATCAGTTTGCTAATTCTTAGTTTTCACCATCTACTTAATAAGCGGAAGAGAGAGTCACAGGTAGGCAACTGTAATCCATCTGTGAAAATTAATGGTTTACTGTCATGTCAGATGACAGAAATACATTTTCTGACTTGTGGTAGAAGGTACCTTCACTTTTGTGATGAAATGCCCCAAATTAGCTTCAGGAGAAGCTAATTAGACTTAATATTAGGAAGAATTTGTTCACAAAAAGGGCTTCCCAGGGACGTGGTTGAGTCATCATCCCTGGATGTATTTAAAGATCGTTTGGATGAGGTTTTTAGGATATGGTTCAGGGCTGAGCTTGTAAGGTCGGGTACATGGTTGGAATCGATGATGCCAGGGGTCTTTTCCAACCAGAGTGATTCCATGATTCTGTGATTATTAGATGTACTGAAGGAAAGAGTCTGATTTATCTATAAATACAATCGTCTTTTCTTCAGGTAAGATGTAATTCATAGTAAATCTCAGACACTACCACAATAACAGACATATTTGTGGTTTAAGACATTAATTTTCTATTTAACTTTCTTCATTATAAAAGAACGTGACCTTTTTCATGTTTTTTTTTTCCAAAATTTGCCTCATTAGAGAACCACATATACTTAGTACCACTAATTAGTTTCTAGCAAACTACACAAATAGTGACACACCTTTACTGGAGAAGAATGAGTGTTCTTCTAATGAAAAAGAACAACAAAAAGCAATTTATCCAAAAAGAAAAATATATTTCATTGTTCTTGTCTTCAGTGCTTGTAGGACTCAAAGAAACAGAACTATGCTAATGCAGCTTTGCCATTTGGTAGCTGTTGTGTGCCCTTTCTGCAGGTCTGTAAGGGAGTTAGTACAACGCTGCTTCAACTTCTCAGCAGCTCTGAAAAAAACCCAAACACATGTATTTAATGCTAATCACAGAATCATCATGGCTGGAAAGGACCTCCAGAGTCATTGAGTCCAACTTTATCCTAGTATCATATCCCTAAGCGCTGCGTCCACTTGTTCCTTAAACACCTCCAGGGATGGTGATCCCTGGGCAATCCATTCCAGCACCTAACCACCCTCTCAGTAAAGAATTTCCTTCTAATATCCAATCTAAACCTCCCCTGATGCAACTTGAGGCCATTTCCCCTCGTCCTATCATCACTAATTGGAGAGAAGAGACCAATGAGAGCCACCAAGCAATGAGATGCCCAGGTAAGTGAGAAACAGTGTGTATGGAGGAGTTACATGGATGAAAAAGTTAAAAGGGAAGAAAATTTCATTGAGAATGTAGCTGGTTTATATCTTCCAATAACAACTTAATTTTAAAGAATAAATGAAACTAAAAAACAGCTTAGTTGCAGAATGATTCCCAGACAAACCAACTTACTGAAGCAACACTGCTAAGCAGTGAGTGACTGGCATCCTGAGCAACCAGCTTCCTCTCAGATGTGTTAGCACAGTGCTTCGCAGCAATCCAATGCGTTGATCGTGAATCTGAGATATAAACCATCTCCTTTGTTGCATTTAGCTACACGTCAGTTCCAAAACCCCAGATTATTTAGGGGCAAAAGAAGGGTAATAAAATATACAGCAGGCAGTTCAGCCACACTTGGTCACATCTCTCTGTTAATTAAATGCAGCTTGACCTTAACTTTGATATTTTTTGGTTAAAGAATAGGTACAGCACAAAGCTGATTAGGATCAAGCAACCAGGCAAAGATTTTTCCTTTTTCTTTAGAAAACCAGAGTATTTTATTTCAGGATTTAAAACTTTTATTTTCTCTTCTGACAGGTAGGAAGATTTAGATACCTATTGCTCTGTAAGCTCAAATCAAGGATGCTGACCTGAGAGCTAGCACTGATAAGGAAAGATGTATTTTTAGCACTAATTGCTTTTCCTTATTAACAACTTTGTGATACACTATATCTGGAGATACAGGGAATTATGTACACCATGCCATTTTTCTCTTTCTGCTCCTCATACATATATTTTTAAATCAACCTTTAGTTGATTTAGTTGATTTAAACTAAATCAACTAAATTTAAATCAATTTAGACTCAGCTGGACTGTAAACTCCCATTTTTTCCTGCAAAGGTATGTCTGAAGTGAGGTCTGCTCACTCTGGTACAGATTTCCTGCTCAGGAATGGAGTTCTGCTGCTAGAGATAAGATTGTGTGTACATGCAGAAGCTTGCAGAGGCCTATGTGGGAAGCTGCAGGGTTGTCCAATATTATTGATTTGCTGTGCTGAGTTGACCTGAACCAGCAGCTAAGACTCCAACAGCTGTTCTATTACCCTACCCCACCTCAGAGGTGAGAACAGGAACAGAAAAAAAAGAGCCATAATTTGAGAGTAAAACAGTTCAATAATTGGAGACAATACCAAAAACAGTGTAGCTTCAAATTCATTAAGTGTTTTTAAGGAAGCTCTAAAGATGAAGAATGTTGAAGTAATAAGAACAAAAACGATTCTTATCAAAGCAACTGGCAACCCCTATTTCCACAGTGTCATAAATCCCTCAAACTGCTGGTTGTCCAATCCAAGGACCCTTCTACTCTCACGTGGATTTTTTCTGACTTCAAACACACAACTTCTGTTCCAGAAATACTTGGCTTGGGTGGCCAGAAAATGTATCCTTAGAAGGCACCTTAAACCCCCCTTGCCCTACTCCTTATTTTAACATCAGGACACACAATGTGATGCCCTTTGATCCTGTTTTCCCCTCACTAGGAACCCTAGGTATTTAGAGAGAAAACTAAAGTGAACAGAGTATCCTAAAGTTTCTTATTAATCCTAGTGAACAGCTTAAGCTCCAGAAATGCAATAGTGCCTCAGATAAGTTTGCCATTAATATTCTACTTTTTAATGTTTTGATTGTAGTCATTGCCATGGAGATGATAAAATCTTTTAATACTTCTAGTCTTGTCATCTCATTTTGTATTTTTGCCATGTGACAACACTCTTTAATGTGTACTATTATTTTTGAAAATAGTGATTAATTTCTTGCATTTGCATCTAACAACAAGAGTTTTAGGTACTGAAATACTTAAAATTTTATTTTAAAATTAATTTTTAAACTAATTCACTGTAATAATAAAAGTATGAATTTCTTCATCTCATGAGAAATGTAGAAATAGTATATAACAATGTATAGTTAGGGACTCAGCTTCTACTTGAAAAGTTAAAGACTAGTCAGGCCTAATAAAATACAGCACCACTCTCCCGACAGCCCACACAGATGTCTTGGCTTGAGCCTGCCTTGACAATAAGGTTTTAGCTGGTAGAGAAAAGTCATTACAGAACCCGTTCCCAAGCAATGACCAGCCTTGTTCTCCAATAACTGTTGTGTTAAAAATTCTTACTAGGCAACTCCATGAGAAATCAATGTTAGTGTCACAATAAATGCATTTTTCTATGACTGGGAAATGCTCCTATCTTGTTTTCTCTTTTCAAAATAGACCAAATGTTTCTGTCTTAAGTGTGGCATTCATAAACAATGATATATCAAAGTCTATCTTGTAACTTTATTGGCTTCATTCATGCAAAGGAAGAACTTATCACAATATTTTTAACTCAGAAACCATATTAGTTCATATTATGTTCCAATCTATATGAAATTTGAATTAACGTATTTAGTTTTACAGAGTACTATATCTGAGTGTATTTCTGCTTTGTATTTTATATGCAGTGCTGGGAATTTTCCCAAATGAGAAGAGGGATAGTAACTGGTGCAAAAAAAAGTGACAGAGAATTTATATTATAAATGTAAGCAGTAAAATGTAACAGTCTGTGCTTAGCAAGGTAGGTGATCATTATTATTATCATCATCATCATCAGATTTTGGTTGTATATTGGATCTGAATGACACAGGTAACCCAAATAATACATTTTTAATGGCACATACCAAGAATATTATAATATTTAGTAGGTTGGTTTTTTCATCACTAGTTTTTTATTAAAATGAATAAATTGCAAAGGCATCAGAAGGATTATACCAAGGATACAAAAAACCTTCTAAAAATTATTTGTTAAGTTTGTTTAAACAGAATCAGACATTTGAATTTGGACGTCTGCATGAGAGCTGTGTCAGAGCTTCTGCTGTAGCCAGTGGAGATGTGGTTGATTCAGAGCAGAGAGCTGTTCAGCTCTCTGAAAATGAGGGTGAGTCTCTGAACTCCACCAACTGTCTTGACCAGGTGTCCACTGAACAAGCTGTCATTAGAGACAGAGGAGCATATAAAGCTTAAATGCCATTTCATTCACCTCGAGACACCTGAGACCTCTGAAAGATCTATAAAAGGTATCACATAGTTTCTAATGAAGACCTGCTTCTCTCTGAGGTGGCAGCTGGAGAACATACAGGTTATTCTAGACAATCTAAACAGTCCTAAAAATGGTTATTTTGGCAATTCAGTTGAGCTTCGTGCTCACACATAGATCTATGTGTAGCTGTACCTAGGTGTTTGCAGCAAATTACACCTGGAACGACACAGTTACATAAAACTTGTACTGAAGAATATGAATGAAGAATACAGTATAATTAAATCTCCCTTCCCTTCTCCAATTAAAGCCTATGTTCATAAGCTCTTCAAGAGCCTGACCAATTATTTTCAGTCTATTAATTATGGGAAAACATATTTTTAAAGCAATTTAGTATTCTTTCATAGTTAAAAATTACATATTTTAATGAAACATAATCTATATCTTCTCTAATATCATAAACTAGGCACCAAGTCTCTTTGAGATGGGGCACTGGGGCTGATTTTATTTTCTAGCTCTTCTAGGTGGATTTTCCCTTCACAATTTTGTGCTTACACCTTTGCATGTAAAACTTCAGCTACCACAATACCATGTGGGAACACATTCCATTAACTGCGTGTTATATGAATATATAGATTGCTTTCCTTTGAGACTGTTAAATATTGCACCACTAGCTCTTGTAGTGACTTAAATGTTTTAGCATGTGCATTGTTTCTGCCTCTTTGTCAATGGTCACATTTTCATTGTACTCATCACCTTTCTCAGATGAATCAAGACCTATCAAGTGAGTCAGTAGCATAAGCTTGGGTAGTAGGGTAATTTTCAAGTGTCCAGTTTCACAGATGAATTATATAAAGCTTTTCAAAACAGTAATTGTTTCCAAAAAAACACTGAAATTCAGATTCCATAAATAATCTCTTTCAGCTGTTGAAACTATTCCTGCCTCTCTCTCCTCCTCAATGCACTGTCATGAGTGAGACACAGTAAAGTACAGCACGTAGTGGGTTTGGAGCTTATTGAAGAACCAACTTGATTAGAGCTTTTGACTTACTCAATTATCTCACACCCTTAGTTGTTCACAGCCTCCTGAACCCCAGTGCTTGCTCTCAACTTCTCTTCATCACAGAGGTGTTGCAACCACCCCAAGAAGACTGTGTGGTGCATCTGCTTAAAGCTATCAGTCTTGCACACTTATAGTCAAGCTTTTTGGACATCCTTCAGAATTTGTCTCCATGAATCATTCTGATCTCTTGGATCTTCTCCCACTAACTGGATCTTCTCCCACTAACAGAATCTTCACTTTCTTCTTTCTGGGATCACTTCTTTTTGGGAACCCTTCTTTATAACCTTATAATTTGTAGTTGTGTCTCATTACTCTTTACTAATTGGAGGACTGAGGACAAGTTACTTTTGCTTACTCAAGGTGTTACCAATATTTACAGCCAGTTCGTCAGTACCTGTTGCATCCAGCAAGTATCATGTCTCTGCCTGACTGTTCCAAATTTCAGTTTTGGACTCCTTCCTACACAAACGTCACAAACATGCACCCAACTGTCTGCTGCCTGTTAGCACAGTTTAAACTACTTTTACCTCAAATAGAAACATACAGTCCCTGTCCACTTTTTAAGTCCCTGTATGGCCACCCCTCCATTCAGTTAATTTGTATGGGCAAGGTTGCTTTGTTAGTTTGTGGATTTTTAAAAACCATGCCTACCACCCTTGATGTATATAGGTGCATGAGTCAGCTGTGAATATAAGCATCTCCTTTCACCATGGCACTTAATGATTGCAGCATCTGCATCAAGGTTACCAAGCAATGTCATTCAAAAGGTGACAGCGTTGGTTCTGAGTGTTAAGATATGCAGCCCAGGCATGAGGTACGCCTGAGAAACTACAGAACATGACATAAGAGATTGCCAAACACAACAAATAACACAGTGAGAAGCTGGCAAGTAACAGCTAGTGCTGTGAGGAATAGCTGGATTGTGCAGATGGCTAAGGGAGAGTTATGTGAGAAAAGGCCAACATTCACAGATAAGTGTGGGCAGTATTTGAGATCTTCAGGAGAGAAGGGCTTTGGTAACCATATTGGCAATGATAGGTAAGGCTGAGATGACCTAGGTTACAGAATCAGACCAGTTTGGGGTAAATGTGTAACAACACTGAGATAAATCTTTTCTCATTTCCAAAATGGATATAAAAAATTATGTGTGGTTTTTCCAGAGACAAATGATGAAAAAAGGAATAATTATGGCAGCATGAATAAAACACTGGTTTTGAACCAATAACCAGTGAAAAGGCAAACATATCTGAGTTATTCTTCCATGCAGGACAACACTGCTGTGTAAGACTTCAGAATCTGTTCCACTTGTAAGCAAACTACTGTGTAATTGCCCAGAAGATAAGGTTTCTCTTTAAAAAATAAACCAGAACCAAGCTGGTATTAAAAGAAAAACAAAGGAACAGCTGACGATGAATGTAGGTTACACTTCACTGCAAAATTAGAGCTCCAGCTCTAACTAGGGCTTTCTGATTTTGTCAAACTCTTATCAAAGAAGTCTAGTGAGACTCCATTGTTTTTCTGTATGAATTCTAAATCATAATGACAATAGATTACTCCAGGCTTTGTCAATGTCAAGTCCGTTATTGTATTTCACAGCAGGCTGAAAACAGCTGGGTCTTCAGTCTAACACCTTATTCCACTACCCAAGGTGTATAGAATGGTCCCAAAATGCACTGGTTTTTAAGTTTAATTGTTCAAGGGATCTGATTATTCTCAGCCAGTGCTATTCAATGATGTTTAACATTTCATATATACATTTATTGGAAATGTGTACTTCTTGTTCATTTATTACCTGTGTTCATGGCAGCTCAGTCTAAAAGCACACCATTTGCCAAATCCTGTATCAACCATTTTGCTTCCTTTCTTAAAACTTAGCTCTTGAAGCATTTGTGCACTGAGCTCAGGGTCTGCAGGCCTGCAACGGTCTCTGTCAGAGCTTCCAAATACACCACAGCATAAATAAACAATGTGTACAGTTCAGTGTGGTAGGAGCAGGCTGCTCCACACGGGTGCTCAGGTGAGTAGTTTCTCATGTTGTCATTAGCCTGATGAAAAAAGGCACCACTGACAGACTCTCTTTCTGACCTCCTCTCTTTGCTCTTAATAATCATAACAGAAAGCCAGATAAAAGTAGACTCAGTAAGTTTTTAGGGGGAAAAACCCCAAACTGCTTCATTTATACAGATACTTGACAAAACAAAGAGCATGTTTCAGGATAAGCCCAGGGATGTTGTGTATGCCCCTCTGAAAATGTTCAAGGCCATGTTGGACTGAGCTTTGGGCAACCTAGTCTAGTGAGAGGTGACCCTGCCCCTGGCAGGGGTGTTGGAACTCGATGTTTTGTTCCCTTCCAGTCTAGTCTAGGATTCTCTATGTCTATATGAGTTAAGTGTGCCAAGCTACACAATGTTAGAGCTGTAGTTCTTACACGGTGAAAGATGATGATGGAAAGAGAGGGAGGAAACAAGAGAGGGTGCAACTTTCTGTCCCAGTATTTTCCTTCTTCCACGCTCCTGTGGTCACTGTGCTTGCAGCTGTTCTGGGGAAAAAAAATGTAAGCATTTAATTTGTTTTCTTGGAGTGACCAGACTTAGGAAAGTAACATGGGCAGTAAGGTTAACGTAGGAATCTTCTAATCACAGGGCTGAGTAAAAGCTAAAACACCCTTATTCTGCAGTGTAATAAAAAACTCAAACTCAGGCAAAAGCTCAAGGAAACTGTTTTGTTATATTCATCAACCTCTAGTGAGAGGCATCCAGAAAAGGGTGGATTAGACTCCCTGTCAGTCCTGTTTCCTTTAAGGTTTTGAACCAAGTAGCAGACTTCTTGAATCACATGTGGAGCTCTCAACAACGATGAGAAATTTCCAGTGAAACACCATATTTTAATGATTTAACTTATTAATTCCTATAATTTTTTTATCCAACAAAACATTTTTGGGAGCATTATTGCTTCTCAGCTATGCCACGTGACAGCTGGGTGTAAAGAAAACTATTTTCTTCTGTGATGTCATAAGGCTACAGGTCCTTCACAGGTTTGCAGGCAGCAAAATATTTCAGTTTTCTTATCAAAAGATGAGAAGAATTTGTCTCTACTTACATGTTAATGGCCAAGAATTGTATGCCATTACTCAAAATAATCTAACTATGAAGTATGATGCTTCATGGGCACAAACATCTTATAATGACCCTTTCTCATCTATCAGCTGTAGGACCACATTTAAATTTCAAGCATGTCAATAAACACTGAAAATGTTCCTAAAGTGGAACTTAAAGTTGAAACTTTTAAACCAGAATGAATGCTTTACAAAGCCAATTTTGTGCATCGTAAAATTCTGCATACTCCTGCAAATTTAATTTTAAAATTAAAACAAAATACCAAAGAATTCCATTGAGACCCCAAAGCAATCCAGGAAATTAATAGGAATCAAACATAGATTTTGTTGAAGCATGACTAATATATTCTTTGCAAGCTGCCTAAATAAGTTGTTGTTTCCTTATTCAAGGCTATATTTCTATCAAGCATGCTGTGATCATTTGGAAACAAGGAATATTTTTAGTTCTTTTTCTCTAAACTGTTTAAAAATCAATTATATTTTGCCCAAGGAAACAAATCTCAGAAGGATTTGTCTTCTTGACAAGATTTTCCATGGGTTCTGCAGAAGCTATAATGGTCTGCAGCAATATTGTGACAGCTCACAACCAGCAAGACTTTTGATATATTTGTATTTCTTGACTGCTGCAGGATAATCAAGCAGCTAAAACGTAAAATTTATGTTCTCTATTATGAAGAAATACAAAGTTTTTCAATTTGTCATGTCATATTCCATTGAGTTCTTTTGCTATCTGAACAGTGTCTTAACAGTAAGTAGCCAGATGACTAATGCTTTCCTTACTTTAGCTGCAATGGTGTTAAAATCAGTAAAATACTCAGTGGGAAACCTCCTCACTAGAGGGTTCTCCATTTTACTCACATTTTTTATAATCATGCCCTTACATGTCAGCAAACATGCAGGGAAAGGGCTGTTTCTAACAGTGCTGAAGGGCGGAGAAACATACGTGCAGCAGTCAGTAGGGTTAATGGCATTGACAGCTTCAGCATGGGACAAAGTCACTCTGCCTGCCTGCCGCTTCCAGGGCTTCTTGGAGGATGTTTGACTGAGTCAGCACTGCAGTGTCCCTTATGCACATCCTCCTCTAGCGTTCCCAAATCCAGCCAGTGCCATGCTGCTGTATGTTTAATTTGCACACGTATCAGTGTGGATATATACATGGCACAGGAATGGATTCGGTGAGGTAGATGAGTCACACACTGGGTGACACTGCGTGGAGTCGCCAACTCTGGAGCTGTTCAAGGCAGGATTGGACGTGGCACTTGGTGCCATGGTCTAGCCTTGAGCTCTGTGGTAACAGGTTGGACTTGATGATCTATGAGGTCTCTTCCAACCTTGGTAATACTGTGATACTGTGATACTGTGGCAAAGAATATTCTCAGTGCCACAAGAGAGCACCATGGATACAACATTAAGTGATCCACCCTGCCCTTTAGCTCAGATTTGCTGTTGTCCCTTCAAGTTAAGTAATAACGAGACAAGAACAGAAAGGATTTCTCTCCTCCCCCATGTTCCCACCCACCTTTCTCTATTTCTACTGCATTTAAAACAGCAGATAAATGGGAAGGGAAAAGGAGAAACCGTCAAGCTGAATAGATTTTAAGAAAAGAACAGAAAATTCTGAGTGTAATACAGTGTTTTAAAACTCCTGTTCATTTTTTAGATTTCAAAGATAATATTGAACTGTGTTATGGGTTTTCTTCTCTAAGGATATATTCAATTCCTAGGACTGTAGGTAAGATCATAGATTTAAAGAGCATATATACATATATTCACTTAGTATATTAGCTGGTGTTTTTAATAACAGCATAATCACTTCAATCATGTAGTTTACATACATTCCACAGCAAACACAAGTCAGTATGAGTAGAACATGTTTAGCATCTGCTTTAAATGCTGAAAAAGTACTAATACATTTTTATAATTAGAGCAGCACTAATTCCATATAGGCATTTTATCTCATTTAACAAAGAGACTGAAGCTCATGCTCCTGAACCTACCAGGATGGCCTCTTCTTTATGTACAGAAAACAGTACAGATGCACATGATTAACCCTTGAAATATTTCACTAAATATTTCTGTTCTCCATTTTAAATAAAGATAGAGAATCCATATTCCATTCCCTATAACATTGGAAGCAAGCACGCAACTACATCTGGGGAGTCTTGTATAAGAGTTGAATGCAGAAAAAATACACCCCAAACCAAAGGATTCATGTTTAGATCTCCAAAGCAGAATATTCTAGGACAGCATTAATGTGGACGATAAATTAGTAAGCACAATTTATAATTGTCCCAAATGAAAACTTCTAGTGCAATGCTGTGACAAAGAGGACTAGTGAGGACTGTGGAGTATCCAGCAGAAATACCAGACAGAAGACAGGGAATGATCCTCCTCCTCTGTAGGAAAGAATTCTCAGATTTTGTGTCTTCATTTAATGAGAGAGACAATTTACTAAACCTAGTTTTAGTAACGGCCATCAAGTGATTAAAGAATTAGAAACTGAGTCATTCACTTTGAAGTGTTTTTCACCTCACAGTAGGGCTGAGAGATGACTTGATCATTATATTTTAGTACAATACAGATCAAAAGGGTATCTGATGGGACACAAGGCTTTTTCAGTATTGCTGACAATGGGATACAACGGTACAGTGACATGAAATTAAACTGACACCACCATAACAGGATGTAAATAAGTGAGTAATCAAAACTTCTCAAGGAAGCAGTTGAACTTATCCTCATTTGAAAATTTAAAAAAGAGTGATTTCTTTTGTTATAAGAGTATTATATATACAGAAAAAAATCCTCAGTATCTGAATCTAAACCACTGGGCTGCTTCATCATGGTAAGCTCTTCTGACATTATGTGGCATTGGCAATTATGTTTCCCATGCATTTCCCTAATTTTCCAATTGGGAGCAGAATTACAGGAGTTAGAGTACCCAAATGGTGCAGAGCTGAACCAGTGAAAAGGCAGAAGAGAAAGAAAGAAAATCTTGAAAAAAATACAAACACATTTGACTTATGAAAAGTATGACTGCATAGGGAAACACTATAAAAAGCATCAATCTTGCTCAATTGGACAAGACTTGGCTTGCGACTGTAAGACATTATCTTATCCAAAAGCAAAGCTTAAACCACTGTGTATTTCACATTAGACATTACAACCAACTACATTAGACATTACAACCAACTAAATGAATTGCCAAGGTGTTCAGAGCTGTGTAACCTCCAAAACAGTGATTGAAAGCAAAGGTAGCTGAGGTTCTCAACCTCTCTAGACTACAGAAGTTACTTTCATCTTCATTAGCTTTGCATCACTGAAGTAGATACAGCCACCACTGCTGTCTCTATTGACTTTCAGGGTGGGCTGGGGTGGGGCTGACAGGGTCTGCATCATATAATTCCATTTACATAGCAATGAACAAATGTTTGGCTTGCAGTAATTATGCATTTATTGTATGTACAAAGCTAAATCCATATTAGCATAAATCACCTACCATGGCACTCACTCATATGCAAACATTAGGAAAATCATCATGGTAGTTCAAAAAGGAAATTATTCAATAATGCATAAGGGACATTTTTACTCAGCTTTTGGCCCCCAGCTCTTACTATCATTTTTAGTTTTATATAAGAACCCATGCCATTGACTCTTGATATTTTGTAGGCAACAGTTTCTCTTTTAAAGTGCTGTGTGAGCTCTAACACTGCTATTTCATACCCAAAGTTCTGCTTAAGAATTTACATTCTCCAAACTTTTTACCTTCCATTACTTACAGAAATGTTTACTAACTGGTTTTGAGTTGTAGAAGAATGAAAAAGAATAAAGCAAAATAAAATCTTAAAGAAAAGAATGAATTATTCTTGGTCTTGTTCACGAGGAATTGAAAACTACATGAAATGGAGCTAGTGTTCCATAAGACTCCATCTAGCTAAGAGCTCTTGTTCCTCTAGTCTGTATTGCAAGTAGCCTGGAGGAAAAAAATTAAGAGATTTAGCCACATAAATTCAAAACAATTTTGATGTGGCATTCTGTTTTTATTGAATTGTTCATAAGCCTTCCTCCAGATACTTAAGTGCCATTGATTGGATTCATGTGAGTATATAAAAAACAACAAAGATGAAATTATGGGTAAGACCACCACAATGTGAGATGTTGTACCAACTTTATGTTGTTAGTCAAAAGAAGTAGTGACTTGTATGTGGCTCTTTTCTCTGATGTCAATCACAGCAGTGCAGTGACTGAGCCTCAAGCAGCACATTTGGAAACGTGATTTAGAGGTGAGGCCAGGCAATAACATGAAAAGAAAAGGGTGGTAGAAGTTTTGCATGTGTGATCTGCTGCTGCTACGTATTATCAAAAAGAGTCATTACAGTTTTGTGTAGCATGAGGGACTTCCAAATGTGGTAGCTCAATGGCAAGTATCTTAACAGGAGATAAGAAGATGATGTAATCTTGCAACAGAAACTATCCTCTGGATGTGAATCTGAGGAAGAGGTTCAGAGTTTGCAGGGTGATGGAGTTAAGAGAGAACAGAAACCAAAATCAGAAAATCTAATAAATCTACTGCAAATAACTTTGACATTCTCTGCTGGAATTAAAATTCATCCAAGTGAAAACTTATTTTTCTTGTGGTTTTACTAAGGAATTTGGGAAAACTGTACATTCTCTCTGGACAGTCTCTGTGGGGGTGCTGCTAATCTTAGCAAGTTGTTGAGACAATTTGTGTCTGAATTTGCATTTGAAACACACAGAAAAAAATCCTGCAGAAATCCTGACTCAATAAAAGACGCAGGACAAAAATAATGTACTCAAACTAACTGAAGTTCCTACATTGTCTCTTTTTAACATATCCTGAGTCATATAATATTTTCAGAAAACATAGGAAAAATGTCACACATGCATACATATGCAAATGTACATCCATAGTTGTCGTAGCTTTCGTTATATTCTTAGTTTCTTAAAAATTTACAATATGGCCATAAATCATTATACATATTCTAGTTGGGATTTTTTGTTACTTGCTTTTTAAACACTGTTCCAGCATTAATTTTCATGTGTGATTTTTTTCATGTAAGACCTCTTATTGCCACAGCCTAGCCTGCAAGATGGAGATGGCATTTGTTACCTTGCAGATATTTTGTTGAACCTTCCAGTGCCAACGATAAAAATTCCAGTCTTTTGTGGGAACTGGATTTGTGATTAACTTCTTAATGCTCATGGTGTAAAATTATTTGATATCAAAATGCTATGAAAGTCATTAGCTTTGCTTATTTATTTTTCTATTAAATTGCAGCTATTATAATGCAGAGTAAACTTTCTTGTGGTAACTTTAGCTCAGATTCTTAATTTGTGTTTCTCCAAATGCATGATCAGACCAGTACATTCATGTAGAATTTCTCATCTGATTTATTCATAAGAAACACAGTTGGGCTATAAAATCTCTGTGCTTTATTAATAAACCTATAGACAATATGAGGCAAACTACCAGACAGAATCTTCCAGGAACATTAGAAAAGTTTTTTTCCTAGCTTTTCCTTGTGACTTGATTCCAGGATAAAGTGATTTAGAAGTACTATGTCAGGGTATTACATTTTAAAAGGCTGTAGAAATAATGTGGGAGACAGAATATAAGGCATAACACAGCATGATCACATAGCAACCAAGTCAGATTTATGATCTCATAAAGCTGAACATAATGCAAGGAAAGAATGCATAAAGATATTATGCAAAATACTAATGTTAGAGATAATTACATGTGAGAATAAAACCTGATACATTTTCCAATAATTTTTAAAGGAGAAAAGTACTGAATGCAGATGACATAAAATCAATACAGAAGAGGAGTATCTGTGGCTACAAGAAAATCAATTTAATGTCTTTCTTCTCCCTCTGAAATACTAAGTGGATATATTCTTAGTATTGCCGTTAAAGCCCAAAGCATTTCTAACTCTGTGTGTCTGGAGAGCACATACGACTCACTCTGTAATAACCATAGGAAAATACCCCTATACAAAGAGTCAGACACGTTAGTGATTAGAAACAGGCAATGTGCACATTCTTTCTGTCTCTGGTGATGAACTCAGAGACTCTGCTGTCCTTACTCAAAATACAACTGTCTTAAGTGCTGTCTTTTCTGCTGCTGATGTACAATCCTCATTATACTGGTTTATGGATTGGCTTATTTATACTCTACAAGAATGTTGAGTTTTTGCCACTTACTCTTATTTGCAAGTTGATCTTCTACATCCTGACTGTGCTAGGACCTTCTTCACAGACAAAGAGAGAAGCGTTCTTATCTCTGAGTATGTATCACACTCACCTATTTGAGGATGTATCAGACATACCTACTTGACTTGCTGCTTTGCAATATAATGCTCAGAACCACTGTGTCTGGACAGTGGTGATTCCCAGAAACATGTTTCAAGGGAATGCAAATCAATGACTTGATGGGTGAAAACTAATTTCTAGCTACTGAATGTACTATAGGACCAAAGCCATAAGACTGAAAATGATATTGAAATATACCACAAAAAAAAAGGAAAAAACCCAAACAAACAAAAACATAATCTGCCTCCAGGCAGCATGTGGTAGCAGAAATAGCAACATTATCCATGAGGTCCCCTTTCAGATTTAACACTTCCTTGACATAGATTCTGCATTTGGATACCTGATATCCCACTTATTCTAGTAATAGATTTCTGAATTTTCTTTTCAGCTGTTATACTCACGAGTTTCAATGTTAAAACTGAGATAGACAAAATCAGAGGGTGTGATAACATTATTTCTTTTCTATAATGAACTTAAAACTTCACATTTTCAGTCATTCAGTGCCATCACGCATTCTCAGAAGAGCTGTTTTATGTTAACAGGATAGTAACCTCACAAGACATTTTCTGACATTGTGGAAACTATGCATGGTTAATCAGAAAACTTAGGTATGACTAACACGTATTTATTTTTTATTCCCACAAAATGAAACAAGCCTCTCTTTACCCCAAGTACTGCTATTCTGACATTAAAATGGATACTTCAACCATCCAACTTTAGTATAATAAAATTAGTGTCTCAAAGCATCAAACCAAATGAATTAAATAAGCCTTGTATTTTGTTTCTAAATTGATCTGTGAATAAACTTGCACAATACTGATTTTGAACCAAGGTGGTATTTACTGAAAAGCAATTGCAATGATTCAGAATCTTCCTGGGATTGAAAAAGGATAACTAGAATCTTGAAAAGCTTTCAATAACCTTGATACATTTTGCATCATAACAATTACGTCTTTCTTCAGGTTTATCACATTCTCCATTTCACAATAACTATCAATCCTCTGTTTTCATTAACATCATATAGTAGTTTTTATCCTGGAAACATGTTCAGCATCTTTATAGCAGAAGGCACAGTAGTGATAACACTAAAAATTCATATTTTTATCTTATCTTATTATCATATTATCTTGAGATTTTGAAATTAATCTGTATTATTGGGGGATGACTCCTAGTGTATGTTTTCCTGAGCAACCCTGAAACTCTTAGAGATCTCTCTTACTTAGAGATATTTTGTCAGTGTTATATAGTTGATGAGGTTTATACAGATTGAGTTTTCTACATTTTCTTTTTAGTCTGAAATTTATCTTCAAACTACATTGCTAACAGAACGGCTACATAGTGATAGTCTGCTGCATCTAGAAATCTTACCACGATTGCTCAGTAAGGAGTAGCTTCAGAAGACACATGCTGTTGTAAATTAGGGGCACCTTGATATTACCAGGCAAAGGTGAAGAATTAGCTTTTGCCTGGTTTTGTCACGGGTGACCTAGAAAATGTGACAACGAGAAGTATCCACCAAAGAATAAGCAGAAGCAGTTGCATTTCAGGTGGAAAAGAGTACACAAGCAAGGACTGCCATTTACTATTTTACAAGAATATGCCAAGTGTCCCAGAAAATATGGACTAGAGAGAGGAAAATTTAGGACCAACTCTGAAAAAGCAAGTGAGCTATTCAGGCAATTTCTAGGAAACATGCCATTACTAACCTGATCAACTTGTAGAAAAACATACTTTCCCTTAAGCCTCTGGACAGAGCCAAATGTTGAAAGCCCAACAAAACTGGTGCTAGAGCATTCTACCCTCTTTCAGTTACAGCTTCCAATGCAGTAGTAGCAATTAAACTATTCTTTCAAAAAAAAAAATTACCTCCATTCTACTCTAAAGACATATATAGATGTTATAGAAACCATCCTTTAAAAAGTCATTTTACAGATTGTTATTATTCTTCTAAGAGTACTGGAACATAACCTAATGAATAATGCCATAAAGTCTCGCGAAGAGTAGGGTCTAACACCTCACCAGCAGAGGATGAGCTCTTGCACCTTCTGAAAATTGCAGAGATGACTCCAGAAAACATAATTAAAACGTTATTATTGTATTTAATGGAAGCACAATCAAATCTCATTCAGGAATTTTCATAGCATCAGTTTATATGGATGTCCTAAGGCTATTTTATTTCCACAATATTGTTTCTAAAAGAGAAAAAAGAGCACTATTGTGACAGCGTCTACTCGACCCCCGCAGACCGGTTTTGCATATTAACAACGCAGCACTAGATGACATGTATGCAGCAAAATTCCAGCCATGTATTAATCTTCCTCTAAGATTCTACATAGCAAGAACATTATGTGTCACCTCTTCATTTCTGCCATGGCAGCTTCTTCATAGTATGTATGTTGACATTTTTGATAAAACAATGCACATTTGCTGTCCCATTGAAACATGTCTCTTAAAACAATGATCTTATTACTATACTATCAATATACTATCACTATACTATACTTACTATTTGTTACTGTAGAATTCTAGCTGTTTAATTAGATGAAAATATTAAAAAGAATAAATACTATGCACAAAAAAGCATGTTTGCACTCTTCTAGATATTTCAACATTATTAATTCATTGCATCTTATATTACAATGTATCAAATAATAATTTCAAAAAGGAAATTGAACATTCCAGAAACTGCTTTCCCAAATATAAATGAATAATACTATAAACAAGTACTGACTTTTACACCTGAGAGATCAACAGAAATGTTTCAACATGTTTAAGTGCAATAATGCATTGGTTTCAAAACAACTATGAGAGTAGAAACCTTTTTCTCCAGCCTGATTCATATATAGCAGATACTTTATTTACATCCATATATGGCTAGTTTTTAATATTCTTAGCTAAAACAATTGCTTTTGAAACTACTATTTCTCATCCAGAATTGTGTGACCCATAATCTGGGTACTCTTAAGAAAAACCCCATCAAAACTAAAAAAAAAAAAAACCCTG
>VXBP01001305.1:65222-99050 GCA_013400115.1 Rhinopomastus cyanomelas | reverse complement strand
ATAAACACACACATAAATGACTGTCAAAGTCTAAGTTCTCATAGTAATGTTTTCAGTGTCAGCTATTGATAAACAGTCATCACTTGACCTAAAATTCATCAACTTTGCAAACAGATAAACAAAAGGGAAACCCAGCAGAACAACTGAATACAATTTTGGGTCTTGGTTTGAAAAATATGTGCAGTGATTGAGAATGTCTGGTGGAGAATAGAAAATGTGGTCTGACATCAAGGAAAAATGAATTTTAATGAAAGATTAGATGGACTGTAGTTGTTCAGAGACAGGAACAAAACCCAAGGAACAACGTGANACAACGCAGCACCAGATGACATGTATGCAGCAAAATTCCAGCCATGTATTAATCTTCCTCTAAGATTCTACATAGCAAGAACATTATGTGTCACCTCTTCATTTCTGCCATGGCAGCTTCTTCATAGTATGTTGACATTTTTGATAAAACAATGCACATTTGCTGTCCCATTGAAACATGTCTCTTAAAACAATGATCTTATTACTATACTATCAATATACTATCACTATACTATACTTACTATTTGTTACTGTAGAATTCTAGCTGTTTAATTAGATGAAAATATTAAAAAGAATAAATACTATGCACAAAAAAGCATGTTTGCACTCTTCTAGATATTTCAACATTATTAATTCATTGTATCTTATATTACAATGTATCAAATAATAATTTCAAAAAGGAAATTGAACATTCCAGAAACTACTTTCCCAAATATAAATGAATAATACTATAAACAAGTACTGACTTTTACACCTGAGAGATCAACAGAAATGTTTCAACATGTTTAAGTGCAATAATGCATTGGTTTCAAAACAACTATGAGAGTAGAAACCTTTTTCTCCAGCCTGATTCATATATAGCAGATACTTTATTTACATCCATATATGGCTAGTTTTTAATATTCTTAGCTAAAACAATTGCTTTTGAAACTACTATTTCTCATCCAGAATTGTGTGACCCATAATCTGGGTACTCTTAAGAAAAACCCCATCAAAACTAAAAAAAAAAAAAACCCTGCAAATTTAATTATTTTGAACCATATTTAGAATTAATCTAGAAAGATAAATATATGTGCCTTCAAATACATATTTTAACTATTCACATGAAAAAAGACTGATCAATAATCATACAGCTGTTCTATGTCATTTCTCCCACAACATTCAGTGTTTCAAAGACATCACTGAACAGACTGTTATGTTTGAAATTTCACGTCTTTCAAAACCATTGGTAAAGTGGACAGTTGTCAGTACTTAACCTGCTTCCTGGATGACAGCATTTGCTGTAAAGGAATTAATCCTTCACAGCATGAACATGCTAGAAGAGTCTTCAACTAGAATAGCTGGAGAATCCTCCTGGTGTATTTTGGATGAACACTTTCTAACAGATAAATTGATAATACAAAGTGGTAATCAGTGACTTAATACAGAGAAGTTTTAGGGATAACTTTCATGATGTCAGTGTGCCATCTTAACACTTCTTTGATCAGATAATGTTTACATGCTAGATCTTGGCATTTAATTCAGCTGCCCTTTGTCCTGCCATAACCTATTATCAACACCATTTGTACTGCAACCCATAGAAATATATCTGCTTTCCCTTGAGTAGCCATTCACAACCTTTGATTTCACACTCTATCAGCTTTAGATCAGATATATTTCCCTGAGTATGCGACTGCCTTTTTGATAGATAACTCCTGCCTTGAAAAGTCTTCGCCCCTGGATCAAAGCCTGACAGCTGTGTTAGGGCCTGTTCTTTTTTTTGCTGTATATGTTACTGGAAGAAATACAGGGTTGCTTGTCAAACTACTGTTCCTTAGGGTAAACGAGTGGCTAACCACCAGCTTTCTGCTTTAAATGTATTGTTTAAAGCCACTTGATCGTGGTCTTAGGGAGAAAGCACTGAGCAGGTTGGTTGGATATTTGCACTGGAGTAAAACTGAAGATAAAAGNTGTAGTTGTTCAGAGACAGGAACAAAACTCAAGGAACAACGTGATTACAGCCTTCAAATACATTAAACTCGTCTGCAAAGAGTAAGTGAACTGTAAAGCTGAAGACGAGATTGCTTAGAAAGTCTCTCCTGGTCTGCAATGGAAGCACCATGTTTTGAAAGGTGATGAGGACTCCCAGGACATGTAGCAGGGAGAAGAAGCATTGTACATTGCACAAGTACAGCGGGACCCCTTGGGTTGTGGTGTAGTGGGGCTGCTTATTACAATTCCTTACAAGAGTATAAGAGATGGAGACAAGTTGGTCTGATGTCCAGATGTACTGTAAAGTATCAGCCTGACATTTGATTCCTGCTGTCTCAGATTAAAAAAAAAAGTCTGTAATAATGGGGAAACACCCAAAAGTTGCATCCACCATACAGCAAGTAGCAGAAAATGTGAGCAAAATAAAAAAGGTTATAAATTTCCCAAACCTTGCCACTGGACCATTGGTAACAAAGTACAGACAAAAGTTTGACAGCAACAGCATTTCTTTACCTGATTATTTGTTTGAATAGGGGTTTATCACAGATAAAATCTGCAGGACCCTACCAGATAGGGGACATCAGATCTCACACAAAAGCAGTTCATATGCATAAATGACCTTTCTATGTGATGCATTAATCTGATAAAATATGAATTGAGAGTATGAGATCAAAGTGAATAGTGGAAACAAAGTGCTGAATGTTCTTGATGCTTACAAAGGGGATGAAAGAGTAACCCAGAGCTCAGAAGTTAATGCTTTTAGAAAGAGCATTAATCCTTTGTGGATAAGAACTGCACTCATGATGCACCCATCAACAGGACCTCTAAAATACTCATCTTCTCGTTTCCTCCACAAATTTAGCCATTACCTAGAAAGTTAGAGAAGACTTCTATATACAAACCAAGTCTTACAGCTTGAGTTCTTATGATGTCACATTCTTTATCTTCTGTTTAAAAAACAGGTAATAGTCTGATATCAAGGTTTGAATTCCAGAGATGATCACTACGAACCCAAACATGGTTTGCAGTAAACTAAGAGTATTTATCTAAGAAGGGCATGGCAATCTGGGCATTTTTCAAAATAATGTAGACTTGTCAATTAAAATAAAATCTCCTTGGTATTGAGCAGCTCAGACAGCTTCACATGCAGACTTGGTTTCACAGAAGTTTTACATGTTCTAGTGGGGCTGTGTTGGATGGAGCTAACTTTCTACATACCCGACCTCATAGGGCTGTCCTTTGTACCTGTAGAAAGAATGGTGTTAATAAAACACAAATACTACTTTGGGCTACTGCTGAGCAGTGCTTACAAGCATTCAGCATTTATCTTTAAAAAAATATGTCTGAGGTGAGCAAGACTTTGGGAGAGGACATAGCCAGGACAAATGACCCAAACGAACCAATGAGCTACTCAATACCCTATGTTATTGTGCTCAGCAATAAAAGAAGAAATAGGACTAGGGATTTGTTATTAAGAAGTTTGTCTTCTGAAACAACTGCTCAGGCACTATTTCTCAGAAAGTGGATGGACATCACAGGCTTATGGGAAGTAGGGAACAAGTCTCTTTTGTTTTCATTTGCTTCCACGTATAGTCATTACTTTGTTTTATTAACTGAACCCAGGAGTTCTTAATCTAATTTTGTCTCCCTGCCCTACTGAAAATGGATGGCTTGGTGAGCACCTAGAAGCCAGGTAAGTCCAACTCACCACAGCAGTTTTTGGCACCAATACACACCTTCCAAAGAATTTAAAACTAAGATAGGAACTGGGAAATGTAGTGAGAAAAACATGGACTGGAAATTATGGGGAATTTTGGGGGATAAGGGATGGAGTATATATAAATTGTCTACCCTTACTGGTGTTGTAAGGATGTTGTTTTGATTTTGGTGTGTAGAATGATTTTATTGATGTAAATGAAGCGTGTAGATAGTCTGATCAATGTATATTTTAATTATAATTCTTAGATACTGGTTAACAAATATAAGGAATGGACTTTAAATGCTACAACCCAGAAATTATTGTTCTGATGCTGGTTAGAAAGATCCACAGATAGACAATGGAACTTTGAAGCCTCATTCACAGGAGGAAAACTTTCATTTAAACTACATATAAGGAACACATCTTTTATGGTGAGCATTGTGAATCACTGGAAAAGATTCTTCAGCAAGGTGGTAGATGCCCCATCTACTTGGGCTTCTGTCTTCCATCTGAGAGGTGTAGGATACAGGAATCCCTTGATTCTGGCTCTGATTTGGCTGTTGTTGAGACTGCAGAGCCTGGCTCCACCAGTCTACCTCTGTTTCAGCTCCCTCACTCTCCTGAGCCTTTCTACTTCTGGTTGTAGCTTTTCAACCTTGTTGAGCAGCTGTGTTGATTGGTTTGCCAGATAATCTACCTGCTCGCACCGTACATAGCCTGTCATAAGGTGATTCCAGGGCAAGAATGGGAAGAAATGCTGAAGGCACCTAGAAATTCTTGCAGTGCAGAGCTCAGTGCAGAAACACTTCAATTAGCTCTTCTATTCCACATTGTGTCTAACTAGTTTTATGAATCTGGCTTTGGATGCCTTTGCTTTCATAACTTTTGAGAGACAAATCATTATAATAGCCTCTTTGCCATTTTTATAGTCAATTAAATAATGCATTAATTTAACACTGTCAGCAACACTAAGGGCTGAGCTGACTCCTAACTTGAGCCTCATGTCCACATAGAATCCATGCACATTTCCATGTGTCAGCCAAAATAACTGGCTCCTGGAAGTCTGCTCACTGGAGGCTGCTTTTGACACTGAGAACTGGCACATCTTTCCAAACCAACTGTAGCGAGCATGTAGGGGGGAACAAAGAACTGTGCAGAAGCAGTAGGGTTGCTGCTGTGTTACATGACAAGCATTCTGCATGTCATGCTAAACCCACTAGTAAAGGTCAGGGAGAGACAAAATTTCCCTTGTCTTTCTGATAAATCACTTGTTCTTCATGTAATTAAAAAAGTGGTTGAAATATAGGTGGTGGGGGTGGGGAGGGGGGAAGAAGTAGGAATATGCATGTCTGGTTGTAGAATCATAGAATCATAGAATCATTAGGGACTGGAAGGGACCTCGAAAGATCATCTAGTCCAATCCCTCTGGAACAGCAGGATCACCTAGACCAAGTCACACAGGAACACGTCCAGGCAGAGAAGCCTCAATAAACAACCAAAAGGTAAGAAGTATGGAGTTTGGGATGAGGGGAAAAATAGTTTGTATTAATTACATTGAGCAAGATGCTTTCAGATTTTTATGGCTTAAAAGGAAGTTACAGCTTGTCCTTAATTGGAAGATGTTTTAGGTGGATGAAGAAAATTAATTTTTGTAGATAATAATGAAATTAGGAATAACATACTATGATTCTATGATTCCCCTTATCAGAAGGAAAATATTCCTTATTCTTTTAGAGATGCTGAAATGACAATATTGACTATAAGATCGTCACAGACTCATAGAGACACTAAGTTAGAAGAGACCTTATACAGATGATGGAGGGGAGATGAGGAACAAAGCTGATCTTTCCTGGGAAAAAAGAAAAAGATGATATAATCAAAATTTTAGGGTTCAGATGAACACCAAAATCTCTCACATGAGGTTAGAAATCTTACACAGTAAAGCTTTCTTACAGGGTTTTGTAACAATTCTGTTTATAGGCTACATTGCAAATAGAGTAGTGAAATAATACATTTCAAAAAGATCTGTAAAATTCTACTTTCCCAGCCACCTGAGGCAAATAAAAAATTCATGAGCACAAGTAATATAATATAATTAGGAATTTGTTTTCTTTTTCATTGTTTGCATCGTTGCAGTACAGGGCAAACAAGGCAAATTCATTTCACACTGCTCTGTTTTCATAAACTTTCAAAAACACTCTCTCGGTACTTGAGCATTTCCGAGATCTGACATTTTAGCTGGCACTGAAATATCTTCCAGTGTTAGGGAAAAATAAATAGTTACTCTTCATGTATTACAGTGTTGTTTAAACTGATGAATTCTTCTCAGATACAGAAAACAAAGCCAAAGTGCAATTGCTAAGTGTTATGTACCTTGCGTCACTAGACTGCAAATGCTATCTTACCCATGCTTACCTCGAGATAACCCCTTGTGGTTGCCTTCTGCTCCATCCTGCTTGGCTCCATTCCCAAAGTTGGAGGTTCCTGCTCTTCTTCTACCTTCTATTCTAGTAATAAAATGAAGTAAAGTTTATAGGTCTCCAGAAAAAAGTAAAGAAACTTTTTCATCACTTTATAAGACTAACAGATTCCTTTTCAATTGGCTCATTCTTGAACAAGAAGAAGCAACAGGGATCCAGCAGGAGGTTGGTTGGCATGTGGGAAATGAAAGTTTACAAATGCATTGGTCATTTTAACACTGGATTTTTGAAGGAATGCAAGTGCTCAAACACAGAGAAGTTGGATAATAAAAAGGCAATAGAAACCAACCCTATAGGAGGAAAACACAGCTTATGATAAAATTGAAGGTTAAATTGGCAGGTTAAGCATCACAGGGCTGTGTCTAAGGAATAGTTCAGAAAGATGTGTAATGGGAAGGACTATCTTTTTGGTACTAACCAAAGGATTAAAGATGATCTGCATTTAGCAGTGATGTTCTTATGGCTTTTCCTGCTGTTTGTGTATATGAACTGGCTTTGGCCCCAGTTGACTCAGATGGTAGAGCATGGGACTCTGAATTCCTGGGGTCATGGGTTCAAGACCCATGTAGGACATCTAGAGACAGTACTGGAGCCTTACCCTGCTCCAGCAGCGGGGGTTGGACTTAGATCTTTCAAGGTCCCTTCCAACCTGTAGCCTTCTGTGATTGATTAATGTACTTACTGTAAAATAAAATAACTCGCAGATTTGCAACCAGATTTGGTGTGGTTCTCTCATATAGATGATCTCTCAGTGTAGATCTCTAAATGTGACCTACAGCAATTGACTGTGGGGTTGATTTTATACAGAATCTATTGAATATGAGATATCTGCCTATCTATTTTCACTCTTCCCTGCCATTTTTAGACTGCATCTCTTTCCTATTTTTTCATGAAAAGCAATTCTGTTTTCTAACTACTCAGTATTTTCTATGAATTAATACAGCTGTTCTGCTGCCTATTTCCTGTAGTACACTTCTTTTTTTCTGCTGCTTACAAATCTTTTTAAAAGGCTTTATTTTCAAATACAAAGAGTATGCAATTACATAAGATACTAAAGGAAGTCTTGTGCATACATAGAATGAAAACTTCAATAATCATGCTGTGTCTTTCACGTACAAGTGCATAACATTTTCCACAGTGCTTAATGTTTCATGGTGAATTCCAGATTTAGTACACTTTCTTTACAGTGTTTTTGAAACAATTGATATTTTTCAGATGACATGGCTCTCATATTTTTTACTAAAATTAAAGAATAGATTGAGAAAGAACATGGATAACTGCTGCCTTGAAAGAGAGAATCAACTCAGAAAGTTAACATTAGCAGGTTCCAGATTACACACCTAAGACAAGATAAAATACAGGTTGGAGGATGAGAAGCTGGAGAGCCATATGGAAAGACATCTTGGGGTTAGGGATGATGGCATATTGAATACGGGTCAACAATGTTCTCCAGCAGCAAAAATGGACAACTGTTTTCTGAGATGCATCAAGCACAGCATAGCTAGCCAGCCAAGTAAAGTAGTGGTCTCTCTCTATACTGGACTGGTGTGGTCCTACTTTGAGCACTGTGTGCTATTTTGAGTGCCTCAACACAGGAAGGACATCCATGTGCTAGAACATGTCCAGAGGAGGGCAATAAAGATGCTTGAGAGATCTTGAGCTCAAAACTTACAAGGAGCAGCTTGAAGACAATGCTGTGTAGTGGTACCACTGCAGCCAACAGTTTTCTCATGGAGAGCACTAAAAGGGAAGCTGCTGATCTTCTCTCTCTGTTGGCTGGTGATTGCACATGAAAAAATAGAATGCAGCTACATCTGGGTGAGTTCAGACTGAGCAACAGGAAAAGGTTCTTCACTGACATTGGTCACTGAAATGGGTTCCTCAGGGAACTTGTCAGGGTTGAAGGACTGTATGTTCAAAACTCCTAGTCGTATGGTTTAGTCGTAGGCAGTCGTGCAAGGAGCAGAGGGTTGGACTTTAAGATCCATATGGACCCCTTTCAACTCAAGATACTCTGTATTTCTATGATTCTTCATTTGGGTTTGCCAGTGTGTGTTGACATCCCAGATGTAAACATCTGAATAGTTCAGGATTTTCGTTTTTTTATGGTTTTGTTTTTTATTTCTTAGCTTTTTGAGCAAGGGTACAATCACCACGAGTGTTGTGAACTGTAAAATTCCCTTGTGAAGTAGATGACAGTATTTCTTTCATTCCCTGTAACAATTTTAATAGGTATTTTCTGCCTGCACTTCCAGTATAAACCATTTTGTTTTATACAATTACAAAACTGATGAATCTGCTTACAACTTTGAATCACAATTATGTGTCTCAATTATTATATTCTTCTTTTTAAATAAACTGCTTTGTCTACTGAGTATAAAAGTTGGACTGGGCTGATACTAACTTCACCATACTGAGTAAAAATATTAATATATCATTCAAATATTTTCTGCTCTTCATCTGTCATAATTGTCAATATTCTTTTAGTCAATGGCTTTCAAAATAATCTGAATTACCCTGAAATATGCTTTTTAGAAAAATATATAGCTTTTATGACATTAAGTTTGTACTTATTGTCCTAGGCTACAAACGTTTCATAGCAACATTTTATCTTCTTTCCAAACTGCTTCCCAATTCAGCAGTGGGTGTTTCTTTATTCAAAATGTAGTACTTCTTCCCACTGTAAACTTTTATTCCACCTTTTAGTCTTTGTTTACATGGTGCAAGTTCACTAAATAACAAATAATGAAATATATTTCTTTCAGTAACTCTATTGGGTTAACATTTGCTTGTTTGATTTGGTAGTCTGTTTCAAGCTAAGATTTGTCTGTGACCCTATGAAGACTGCCTGAGTGCTATGGCTGAACCCCTGAGCCTGCTGATAAACTTGCATTGCCATATAGGCCCCTCAGTTTATTGGATCATTAAGGTGATCACTATCCCTGTAGACAAAAGCAAGACATAATTTACCTATTTATCGAATACTTGGAGATGCACTTGTGTATATTTTTTGGTTAGAACAAATGAGTGTTAAAGATGTCTGACAATTTGAATGGATCCCAGTGATGCCATTTTTTATGGCTGTTTCTAACACTTTTGTTTTCTACATTAGTTGTAAAGAAAAAGGTGTTAGTGACAGGTTGGAGGCAACATGCAATTATAAAAGAGTGTTTGTTCTGGTTCAAAGAAACAAATCTGGATGGTTTCTCATAATCACACAGTGAAGTGCTGTGTGTTAATCTGTGTTGTGTTATTAATTAAGTAATGGACATTTTAAACAAATGATCATAAGGCTGATAATATTTAAAAGCGTGTGTGTCTGCTTTGAAAGGAAAATAATTCATTATCACAATACAAAAAAAATATTCAAAAGCAGTGAATACAATAACAAGAGTTATGAAAAGAAAGTACTCAAAGCAAGTAATTATTTCAGCAAATAAGCACTGAATTACACTTTTTTTTTTGTACATTAAAGTTATGTAGCTCCACAAATAGATGTTTTGATAATTCTTTTTTTAGATTATTTGCAAACAAAAAGAATACAGCTTTCTTTCTAAGTTATGAAAAGAAATTATTCAGTGAAAATGAAGGTGAAAATAAGGCTTCATTCAGATACTCCCTTTGAAGATGCCTGATTTGGTTTGAGATTTTCCTTTCTTATTTCAACCTGCAATTCAAATTAAAAGCAGAACCTCCATCTTCCAATGGCTACAGATATGAATAATGTAATTCATTGCCTATAATTTTGTATGAAATTTTACAAAGAATACTTGCACTGAGACTTTTGTCAAGATTATGTCAAACAACAAATGAAAGCCCATACCATGATTGGCCACAATCTGTGCTACCACTTGTGTTCAGCTACAAGTGAAGAATAAAGTACCGACTCAAATGCATTCCCAGCCAAAAGGAATCTACACCTTTCCACCAATGTTTTTTACTACAGAAATCCAATTATGAAAATAACGTTTTTTGAGCCAGGATCTTGAATGGGAAAATCAAGTCTTATTAATTAATCTGATTGCTTTGTATCTATTGGAGTTTTTTTCCTAAAATTGATGTGTTTTATATGACTGATTACTAGATGGTAGACTTCAGAATTCCTGTGTGTCTTCTTTAAAATCTTAGATACTGAGTAGGCTGTGTATAATTTATTTGTGTAATACATGGCTTAAAATTGCTATAAGTTCTATCTGCACCGCAAGAACGGTGACATTTGGAAGATTATTTACTTGTTTACACTTCTGTCCTCTTTGCGAATGTGCCTTTGACAAATAACGCACGTTTTAAAAATAACATTCTAATTCAAATTACAATTTCTTTCCTTCAGCCTATGGACACCTACCATATGTTTAGAGAGGAAGATATAATAGAAGGGAGTATACAGAGAAGTTGCACAGTCTCTAAAGAAAGTAATAAAAAGTAAAACATAGACAGTATTGTCTTTTTCTTTGTAGAAGCTATTAGATTGGCATCAATTAAAGAACATACATCGGTGGTTGAAAAAGCCTGCACTCTCACTCAATGAGATTTTCATTAGCACAAATATCTGGAATGTGTATTCCTCATGTCTGCTATAATAGAATTCTGGTTTCCACTACCTGTCAGGGTGCAAAGTACTTGCAAAGTGTGTCATTGATGACCCTTGCAAACATCATTGAGTTGCATTTCACTAAAAATTAAATAGAGATGCTCAAATACCTGTAAATAACCTTTCACACATAAATATTTATACACATGCATATACATTTTTATGTAGGGGAGAATAGTTGATACCAGCCAAGAAGTTTCTATGTGCATAAGCAACACAACTTGAGAATTTGTAAACACAGCTTTTTGCTCGGTAAATAACTTCCAGTCTGTTTCAAAATTGTGGATTACGAGATCATAAATGAGCAGTTTCATAAGATAAATCTGAATAAATTAGAAAGTAACAATATTAAATGAATATTACATATATTCCTTTAATTTAAATATGTAATTTAATGTAACTATTACATGAACAATATCACTTTGACAGCAAATTATGCAAAAATCCAGACCTTTTGTCATGGATGCATGTTGTAGAATTTCCCACTATTTCACATGATCTGCTTATGATGGAAACTGTCATCTGTGTTCTGAGTGCTTCAGTGTTGAAAAACTGTTTCATGTTGATCAGTGCTTGAGGTTGATGAGCAACCACAAGCAACATAACGAATCTCCACTGTTCAAAGCAGGCCTGAGTTTATATACTTCTCCAGCAAGTTGTCTACCCACACGGCCCCCCTCACAGTCTCTCTCTCTTTCTCTTGGGATACTCAAATGCATGTTTGTAACTCTCTAGAGAACTCAGTGATGCGGAGTATGAGGAGGCAAGAGTAAGCAAATAAATGAAAATGTTATCATAAAGAGCTATAAACCCTCAACTCTCATTCCAGTTTCAATTTCTCTGTTCTATATAAAAAGTCAACAGAACAATAACTTTGTTATTTGTCTCATGGTGTCCCTTTTACATTTGCCCGTGTTGGAACTCGTCTGCTTGCTAGCACTGTGCCTATGAGTCACAGGGTATGAGGCTGAAGGTACAACTGATGACTTGCCTTGAGACAAGGGAGCACAGAAACACTTCATTTCTCATGTTGACACCGTTTCAGCAGTAGCAGCCAAATTTTGTGACCATGAGATTAACATTGAGGGCTGGAGGATGAGTCTGGTAACATTTGCACTGCACAGCTGTCTTAGATTGTCATTACAGAACTGTAGCTGCACACTCATGAGAAAGCCCAACCAAAAGATTGAACATGTGGACAGCTTTTTGCTGGTGAAGATCTAGTGCAAGGACTTCCATTTTGTCACCTTTGTAGTTTAAGGAGTAGGTGCACACGTTCCTAGTCTGTTAAACAAGAATTTATATCAATAATTCCTTTAATGGAATAATCCAAACTCATAGTTTTAGAAGCATCAACAGTTTAAATATCTGAAAACATTTTTGCATGCCTTCAGCAAAACTCAACTTTCCTTTCTCTGAGCTTTCTTGAGTTTAACTCTGAATTTCAAGTAACAGCTTCTTTCAGAGTCTGAACCTTGTTTTCACAGGGAACAGATCTAGACTATGTCCACAGGAAGAGAGTAAAATAAATTACAGATCAAAAAGCACATAATCTTAGATTTTTACGATCTCTTTACTTGGCTTTTTCTGAAACAAGTAGTTAATGGAGACTCCACCTTCTGGGTTGCAAATTGCTGAAATGTCAGATGCCTTCTTTACTTCAAATTAGTATTATTGTTGTTGTCTTCCTCCTCTCCCTTCGCGGTTCCATGGTTGTCTGACTGTCTGCCACTTGGTTTCCACACAGCCATCACAGTTTTCAAATGTTTTCATCTCAGATGGGAGCTTTCCTCACACCTGCCTATGCTGGATCACCAATCATCCTAGGTATGGGAATATTTGCCATCTGTTCTTTCACAGGTAACTGCACAATGGAGAGAAAAAAAAAAGTAGAAATGTTGATAAAAGAGATGTTTTTATCACTTCATTTTGATTTGACTAATGAAGAACAGAAATAAGAGATACATGATCAATCAAATCTTCATATTTGATAATTAATGTGGCTACGCACAAGTTACTAACAGACCCACTGCTCTACTGACTTCTTGTTTTCAGTCACGTTATTCAGTCCATGATAGCCAGGTCTTAGTGAAATAAATACTGCCTTTGTTTGCAGACCATAGTTCCTGTAAATACATGAATGGTTTGAACTCTTGCTTGAATCCAAACGCATGCTCTTGACAAATTCATTATTTAGAACTTTATTAAACAATTATTGCTCATATAATCCAAGTAACACAGTAATCCAGTAGAGATGATCCATTGAGTTGATATTTCCATTTGGTAATTCTGTAATCACTACAAAAAATATCCAGTGAGAAATTCAAACACGTATCTAGAGTATTTGTAACTCTTGAAAGGGCACAACTTAAAATCAGTATATAAATAAGAAGATGAGCCTGTCCTCAAATAACTAGTTAACAGGAAATTGACAAAACCCTTGATTTGTAAGGTTGCAAGATGAAATATAGTGGGGCAATACAAAATTACACCTGAAAGTTCTTTTAATAGGATTAGTTTCAATTTATTCAGTTTTTGTGTGAAAATTAGAATAATTAGTGTGATCAAGAAATAATAAATACAGCTACAATTTTTCAGTGCTAAAACAGTAAAAAAAAAGTATCATACGTTATATTTTATTTTATACTTTATTTTTTGATCAAAACAATTCTTACCAAAATTGGGAGGTGATTTGTTAGTCAAGCTGTGCAGTTAATGAAAAAAGAAAAAGAAGAAGGAAAACGAAGAGGTACTTAGTGTTTTTTCGTTTTCCTCTCAGTGTTTTTATTTCATATGCCCAGATTACTTCAGGCAGTTGTACTTATCTTGTGCCTCAGTATAATCCTTCAGTGGATTACTGTGAAATTGTAAGCACAGCTCTATAGTCACGGTTTCATAAATGCATTCAAATACCAAAGGCACTTTTCATTTAAAGTGGAATGAATATTGTTTCCCACTGGAAGCCATTAGATACTCTCTAAAGCACACAAAAGTGAGAGGCTGTAGTACCTTTGAAATGGAAAGCACCTGTCTCAATGGGTGTATTTGTCTTTAGGATATATCCTAAAATGTCTGACACAATGAAACTTCTTGAAAATGTGGTTCTTTCTGTTAACTGTCTAGTAATAAACAGGAGAAGCAGGCAAGCAGATCGATATAGAACAGATATCTCAAACCCAGTTCATTTTTACTTGCAGTTACACCAGGTATTTATATGGAGTAAGTAAATTCTACAGATATTAATAGGGTTGTTTTAGATCCAGAGTGACTTAGAGTTGAATTTGGCTTAAAGGATGCATAAACACTCTGCAACATTAGTGTTGTCTTTGGATGGTGATCAAGATGTAAGACATTGATCATCCTTAATTTTGCAAAGGAATATTCATATTAACTGCTCCAGTGGCATCAAACTTCATAACTTAGTTCATCTTGCAGCTCACAGTGTGTCTAGCAACATGCTAGAAGTGGTCATGGATATGAGCAACTTAAGAGATCAAATATTGACATATCTATGAAGAATCTATGCTGTGATTAACCTGGAGAGAGACTTTTGCATTTGATTATGTTATGAGACTCTTTTAGAGATCACTTTTAGCATAATCAGAATTTGGCATTTCTCATTTTCCTTCCAATTTTATTATTATTTAAGACAGCGTTACTTAGGACATTATTAGACAGTCTGATCAAAGTTCATTATTTTCACTTATTATGGAATAAGAGAGAGAAAATACATAATAAAATTCAGGAGATGTATGATGGAATCATAGAATCATTAGGGATTGGAAAGGATCTCGAAAGATCAACCAGTCCAATCCCCCTGACACAGCAGGATGACCCAGACCAAGTCCAGGTGGGTTTTAAATGTCTCCAGAGAAGACGACTCCACAAAATCCCCGGGCAGCCCCCTCTCATGGTGAAGAACTTCCTCCTCACATCCACTCTAAATCTACCCATGTCCAGCTTTGCTCCATTCCCCCTAGTCCTGTTGCTACCTAAACAGCCCACCCCCAGCTTTTTTGTAGGCCCCCCTCAGATACTGGAAGGCCACAATAAGGTCACTTTGGAGGCTCCTCTTCTCCAGACTGAACAGCCCCAACTCTCTCAGTCTGGCCTCACAGGACAGGTGCTCCAGCTCTCTGATCATCTTCGTGGTTGTATATGATATGCAGAAGTGAATCCTTTTCTCCACAAAAGAAATTCAGCTTCTGCTGTACTTAGTCTTGCACAGGGTAACTAAGTCTTCTGCTGTCAGTGCAACACCCTCAGTAGCTGTGTTTTGGAGGAATTATTGAAATAACGTTATTAGAGGAGATAAATAAGTAAGTGTAATGCTGTCTTTTTTTAATCACCTTGGGTTTGCAATTTCCATCTTGTATTTTAAATTCTACAGTAAGAATAGCCCATCACTTAAAAATGTCTGTGATGCTTGGGTTACTCTTTGTGTGGTAGAGTATGTAATTCAGTTCACTGGCTTCATAAGGCAATTCTTTAAAAAATTCAAATGCTTATATAATCTCATGATTTAGAAAGAAAAACTGCATGCAAATTCTTAAATATGTCTCAATTAACATCTTCCTATTCAGTACAGGAACAGGTACTGTCTGTAATCAAAACCAGATAACTTTCATTCTTAAATCATACACACGGTGAAGAGAATATTTTTAAAAGACCATCATTCCACTCTTTTCCAAATGGGATTTCTATTGCATCTCCTATAAAAGCTGGGATTAGAGGGAAGAGAGCACAAACTGCTGGAGAAAGCAAAAAATAGGGCTCCATGAACACCAGAATTTTTATTTTATTAGGAAATTCTTTGTCTGTTTATTGATGTAGCTTAACATCCTGAGGCACTAAAATTAAAATGTGCCATTTTGAAATATCTTGAATATTAGGAGGCTTACAAAGCTTTATTGCCAAAAATTAAACTACAGTCTATTTAAACTTTATTTCCTTAAATAAACATGAAAAATTGCCCTAACTGCCCAGGTCTCTTTTCGCCAGCCTAATGCATTACAGGCTCAAGAAATCTGAAACCCCTTAGAGCTCCCAAATCTCAGATCCCTGAGATGCCTCAGATCTCCTTGAAATGCCACAATAAGACTCAAACTGACGTCCAATATAAACACCATAAGTTATTCCAAAAGAGAAATAATCTTTATGGGTAAATTATTTTTTCTGTTCTTCATTTTAGCATTGTTTTAGTGCCCATTTCTTTGAGTATTATCTTAAATTTCAGTCAGCTGCTTTGTAACCTAACTTTGGAACACATCTTCTACAGGCTGTGCTTCAGAGATTGTACAAAACTATAACAACTGAGAAAAGACCTAAGATGAAAGGCAGATGATGCTACCTCTCTACCATGTGACATTTTTTTCCTGAAGAGGTGGTATCAGCAACTTTAGACAAGGTACTCAGCCAAATAAATGAGAGATCTGATCTAGCACAAAAATATTTGCAACCCGAGAGATTCAATAAAGTGCAAAGCTCTTAATATCTCCTCTGTCCCTGCTGCTTTGCTGAGCACAGATGCTTTCATGCGTTCAGATGCATGCACTTCCCTTTTCTAGCCCAAATTCCTAGCCTGTCTTCTTATTTTTCAGACCCTTTTGTACTTCACTGTCTTATGAAAATTTCTCTCCTTATCATATTTCTGCTGCTATAATTTGTTCTTTCTCTAATTGCAAGAGAAATTATTCCATTACCAGTTAATTGGATCATCTGTAGATATTTTTCTGATCGCATGAGCATCTTAATTTCTGCGACCTCACATTATCTTCCCCGCAAAGTTTCTAGCAACACTGATGCACAAATAAAATACAATTTAAAGTAATAAAAAGAAGCAATCCATGTAAACATTCTGAGTTCTCTTTTCTTGCAGCTTCCAACTTTTTGAATGTGGAAAGTACTTCAGAAAGAGAAAAAAAATTACATGGAGACATATTGAGAGTAGAAAGTTAAATGCAAAATTAGAAAGTGACAAACAAGGAGACAGCAAAATTATAACTACATATAGATAGTAGTAAGTACTTTGAGGTTATGGTACACACACTGTAGTGTCAGCAGTTAGCATTTGCTACTGGAAAAAATTTAAACATAGCATTCACCGATGTAAGGAAATTTAAGAAATTAAGAAACAAATGAGTCCATATTTATAATGTGACTGCAATTCCTCTTTATAGGGAATTTTTGTTCACGTGCAAGGTTAAATGTCAACCATTAGATTTCTAGTTGAAAATTCACTAAAACAGTGTTTTTCTGTCATGCTAGCTGGGCACAACTGCACAGTGACAGCATGGAACCACATTACTGGAAATTGATTTTATTTTGTCTGAACCTTAACTGACTTCTCAAGAAAGAGGGATGCATGTAGTGCAAACTGCCTGCTAAACATAGACAGAAATTTTTGACTGAATATTTTTTCAATGGAAAACATATATTTTTGTATGTCAAAACAAGCAGTCGTATCTGCTGCAAAGGTGCCTGACTGTCATCATTATATTTCGGAATGAAGGAGCTCTGTCTTAAAAAAGTGGCATTTCAAGGAGACAGGGATCTGAGATTTGACTTACTCAAGACATGTTGCACTCATTTTTATACAGCTGATGGACTTCAAAATTATATACTTGATAATGCATGTATTGCCAATTACTTACAGCAGATTGCTCTGTGTTACTTCTAGGTCAGCAAACAACTCCCATGTAATCATAGGCCATCCAGCAGCCCTCAGATTCTACACTGTGCATCAGGAAAGTTTTCTACAGTCTCTCTTTGTATAGTTCTAGTAACCATGATTTTCAGATTCTCTCATAGCTGGCAACTCCATTGTTTTGAAATTATAGGTTTTATCCATTTATGCAATTTTATTTGCTCTATTTCATCTATCCCTATAAGCAGATTTGATGTTCAGATCAGGTTTGAAGTATAATAATAATTATTTAAAGATACAGTGGTTCCAGCTGCTGATTTTGTAGAATCTAAAATAAGACATATGATTGCACAGTCCAGAAGCAAGTGCAGCAGGATAAACTGTATAACCTAAAAGCTCGAGTTGAATGCACTGTCCTTGTAGACATGTACAGGGAAAAGACAGGGGCTGGCTGTCAGTCAGAACAGTACTGGTGACTGAGGATTAGAGTTGCCTCTCAGGGTGTGCATTTGTGTTACTATACCTCAGGATGTGTGACAGGTTAAAGGCCAAACCTCCACACCATTGATGTATCTGGCATTAAACCTTGTATTAGGTGTTCCTGGTGAGGTTTTCGTAGTGGAGGGGCTTCAGGGGTGGCCTCTGTGAGGAGAGGCACCTGTGTGAGACTCTTCCAATTCCAGCTGACTGCAACTGACCACAGCTGAGCCCCTCAGACAAGCTAGTGGTGCCTCAGGGACAATGTATATAATGGCAAAGTAGCTGCACGTGTGTGAAAGAGAGGAGTAAGGAAAATATGAGAGAAGCATGGCTGCTACAAGAAGAAGGAGGAGAAGTAGTGTCCCAGGTACTGCATGTTCCACTGCAGTCCCTGTAGGAGACCATAAAGAAACTGGTTGCCCTTCTGCAGACCATGGATGACCCTGGTAGAGCAGATATCTGCTCTGCAGTCCCTGGATGAGTCCGTGCTGGAGCAGATATTGAAGCTACATCTTGTCATGGACCTCACAACGGAACAGAATGCTGGCAGAAGCTGTAGACCAAGGAGAGGAAATGTTGCAGAAGAAGTTTTCTGGTAGGTACTTCAGTCTGTCATGGACCCACACTGGACTAATCTGTTCTTGAAAGACTGTACTCTATCCGTGCTGGGGCAGATCTTGAAAAACTGCAAGGTGTGGAACGTAGAAACAATAGGTGTGATGGAGATAAGTTAAGGCTTGGAAGACAAGAGTGGGGGGGGGGGAAGTGTTTTAGTCCTTCTTCATTACTATCTTGATTGGATTTTAATTTTGTTTTCAATAAATTAAATTCATTTTCCTTGAATCAAGTGTGTTTTGGTGAGCAATCTTTATCCACAAGGTTTTCCATCTCCATTTCTTCCCCTACTCTGTGGAAGGAAAAGAATGAAAGGGCAGTAAGGTGAACATCTGCCAGCCATTTGGGGTCAACCCAACATAACTTTCTACTAGAATACCTCATGGGATATGTGATTTTTTTACAGGAAGGTGAGGTATAAAGTTATGGTAGGTTCACAATTCTCT
Source organism: Rhinopomastus cyanomelas (assembly GCA_013400115.1). NCBI lineage: Eukaryota > Metazoa > Chordata > Aves > Bucerotiformes > Rhinopomastidae > Rhinopomastus > Rhinopomastus cyanomelas. The sequence continues at coordinate 80,092 of VXBP01001305.1, read as the reverse complement.
GCTGTTTTCCATTATTCCCCAAAGAAAATTAGGGAAACATTTCTTACCAACGACACAAAAGGGTAAGAAATCATTGTGCATTTTCCTTGATTAAAAAACAAGATGCATCAGTAGTCAGATTGAAGGGATAATAAAATCTGCAGGGATACAATGCTGCAATTTTCTGTCAAGTTGAATGAAGTTCACTGGGGTAAGCTTCAATGAGGAAATATAGTCACTTTACCTATATTTGTTTCCTCAGTCAAGAAGATTGATCAATGCAGTATATTTCTTTTTTTCCCCAGTAGTATTTTATGCTAAGCTCCTAAAAGAATAAATGTATTTAAAATTATCCACTTCATCAGAATGTGACCTTCAGCAAGAAGCTGTCAAAAAGAGAGTGAGATGGTTGTAATTCTTAATTAGGCTCTAGAGAACTCAGTTCTAAACAGTTTTACAAGGTTTGGGAGTTGCATAGACAAGTTAAACAGTGGAACCTTTAAGCTGGCTAATGGTAACCATTACTCTAGATGTATAAAATTCTGGACAGTGTTTCAGCTGATTCATCTTTGCTCTGTGACAAAGGCACAGATTTCAGTGATTCATTACCATTATACTCCCTTTAGCAGAGCATTTGCTCAGCCTGGGGAGTTGTCAAATGGCAATCCACCATAAGAAGAAAACATTTCAGGGTGTGCCAATCTGTTTTGGTAAACACTTTAATTATTTTGACTTGAGATTAATGTAAAAATTAAGAAGCCTTTCATGACTGTTCTTCCTATTCATGTCTGAGACAGTAGTTAGAAAACACACGTAAATTATTCTGAGGGCATCAAGAAATAATGCACTCTGTGCATGATAATCATTCATATCCACTAAACACAAATCCGGGCTGGGCAGTGACTGGCTGCAGAGTAGCCCTGAGGAGGGGGACTTGGGGGTGCCTGTGGATGAAAAGCTGAACATGAGCCAGCAGTGTGCACTTGTGGCCCAGAAGGCAAACCTGATCCTGGACTGCATCAGGAGAAGTGTGGCCAGCAGGTTGAGGGAGGTGATTCTCCCCCTCTACTCTGCTCTGGTGAGACCCCACCTGGAGCACTCTGTCCACTTCTGGAGGCCTTATGGCAAGAAGGATGTGCAAATGCTGAAGTGAGTGCAGAGGAGGGTCATGAGGATGGAGCAGCTCTCTTATGAGGCCAGACTGAGAGAGTTGAGGCTGTTCAGTCTGGAGAAGAGGAGGCTCCAAGGTGACCTTATTGTGGCCTTCCAGTACCTGAAGGTGGCCTACAAAAAGGCTGGGGAGGGACTTTTTAGGCTGTCAGGTAGCGACAGGACTAGGAGGAATGGAGCAAAGCTGGAGATGGGTAGATTTAGAGTGGATGTGAGGAGGAAGTTCTTCACTGTGAGAGTGGTGAGAGCCTGGAATGGGTTGCCCAGGGAGGTGGTTGGGGCCCCATCCCTGGAGGTGTTTAAGGCCAGTCTGGATGAGGCTCTGGGCAGCCTGATCTAGGGTGGGGTGTCCCTGCCCATGTCAGGGGAGTTGGAACTGGATGACCCTGTGGTCCCTTCTAACCCTGACTGACTGTGTGACTTGGTCTAGGGGATCCTGCTATGTCAGGGGGATTGGACTAGATGATCTTTTGAGGTCCCTTCCAATCCCTAATGATTCTGTGATTCTGAGATCATTATTTTAAAAGCAAGCAATGATTTGATCCATAAGCATAGGGCAGTCATTATCTGCTCAACAATAGCTCATTCCCAACATTATCATTATAAGTCTTTCTGGAGAATTAGTGTGTTGTGTTTTAGTGACTGCAAGCCCAAAACTAGATGCACAAACAGGCTTGTCTCTCTGTCCTGTCATTTTTAAAAAGAGAAAGTTGGATGCACAAATATCACAGTTTGTTTATATGCAACATATTCAGATTCTTTTACATTGCTGGTGGTAAATTAATAAACTGCAAGAGAGTTATGTCTTCTAAAAACAAAAATTACCATTGCAAATACAAGCATAGAGGTTTCAAAGTGTCCCTTTTAAGGAAAAGATGGAAAAAACCCCATTGATCTGTCCCTGGAGTGTGTTGGTGTTTCAGGTGAGTTATAGGGGTAATATTTATAATTCATTACTACCAGTTATGTCAAGTGTGTGTGGGACTATGATCACAATACTGCTCACTCTGTCAGCAGAAACTGAATGGCACTGAAACCAGTACCTTTTGTGTTGTGTTTCCTGGAAATCTGTACAATCACAGAACATTAAGGATTGGAATGAACCTCAAAAGATCACCAGACAACTACTCAAATTAAGATGAGATACAGAGACTCAAAATTATAGCAGTCAATGGAAAAATCTGTCTCTGAATGGCGACAATAAAAATACAGAGAATATTGTCATGATTAAGCTTCACATTGATGCATTTTCTACCAGCCACTGAAGTACCATTTGTAAAACCAAAAGAGTTAGTAGCGGTAGGAATGCATATGTGTATTTCAACAAGTTGTATTTCAGTTTTATCTCCCTTGAATACCTCATATAGTGGAATCATGTTAATTTTTCTCTCCTCCATATCAAGTCTAATTTTAGTCAGATTTTTCTTTCAAAAGACTTAGACTAGGTTAGCAATGTAGTTGTTGTTCCTGCTATGTATAGTGCAAAATATTATAAGGGGAAGGAAACAATTCTTTTGATAAAATGTAAAATGCATCATAGATATACCACACTCTGCTGAGTTTGTTGCATTCCAACTAATGAGAAGCTGTAAATCCATTCAAAATTTTAAAAAATTGGAGAAGCCATGTATTTTTACACCTTATGATAGTATTTATTGACACCAAATCTTCTAACAGGTCATGTTGAAGTCATTCCAAATTAAGAAAACAGTCTACAGTTACTGTTTAGTGTTTTACAAATTTTGAGAACAGATTATTCAGTTGTGAAATCTCTCCTCCAGTGTTGCTCTGTAGTGCCTGCTTGAGTTGTTCTCAACATAATCAGTTAACACAATGTTAGGAAAGGTGGAGAATATGTATCAATGAAATGCACATCCAATTGTCTAAAAGGAAATTGAAAGATGTGAACTTGAGGTAGCACAAATACACTTAAGTCTATTACAATAAAGCAGCAAGGTTCCAGTCCGTATAGTGAATATGCTTACCTCTGACGTTAGTTAATGACCTGGTCAAGAAGGAAAAGTTCATTTAAACCATATAAAGTTGAGAAAGTAGTCTGCACATGGAGATTTGTCAGTTTGTTCAATACTGTGAACCAGTTACCGCTTACAATTGTTCTCTCCTCAGCCTTCTGGTAATTGTAATTCCTCCATGTGGACATTTACTCAACAGCAGCACACTGGTTCTTGACACAGTCTTTCTGTACCTCTGCAGGATTCCAGGAATGGATTGCTTTCAGATAAATTCAATAATCTAAATTGAGAAGATCATATTATGCCCCTTCATAGTGAATGAAGTGAAATAGGTGCAATAAGGGGTAATAAGATGCAGTACATGTGACATTTGGTGAGACTTATTCCAAACTGGCCCCAATGACTATAAAGCAGAATTTGAGTCACCTGGTGAGACATAAAAGTAAACACCTTCTTCTAGCCAAAAGAACACACATTGAACTTGACAATATTTTGCACAAAATGATAAGGTTTTAAACACAGTTGTAAAAGAGGACAAGTATTTGAATAATTAAACAATTAAATAGTTCAATAACTGAATAATGTCTTAATTTACCCTATTATAGCTAATGCAATCTCCTGTGCTGAAGAAGCACTTCCCAGAAGATTAGTAAATTCATATCTGTTGATCTTTCAAGGTTGAAAACATTGTGCCAACAATTTGGCACAATATATCAGGTTGTTTTATCTGAAGAGACTCTGATGACCTTCTTAGGAGCATTGCACCAGAGAAAATGTTGGAAAATAAACCTTCCTTACAAATAAAACATTGATAATGATATTATAATGTAAACATCTTTATATTGTATATTTTTCTGGACTACTTATAACTGTCTAGTTGTTTTTCCTGTTTTTATCCATCTACTCATATACTCTGAAGCTGGCTTTTCAAAGTGAATTGCATAATATATTTCGTATTTCTTTATCATGCAAGTTATAAATGCAGAAAAAGTGTGTATCTGAATGATTTCCGTAAAGTTATATTAGTTTTTTGAGTAATTTATAATATGGAATCACACCCACAAATTACCCAGCTTTTCAAATCCATGTAAAAGAAAAGCAGGTTCGTTTCTATCTGACAGTTTTGAGGTTTTGTTTAATAATCTGTATTTTATTAAGATATCGTGAACTGCACTGAGATTTGAACTGCTATGCCTATCTCATTTCCTTTTTAAGGAAAAAGAAGGTTCACTCACGTGTAATTTGTGAGAACATGAATACAGTGTCAACATCTGTTTAACATGGTAATCATATCTTACTTCCAGAAGTTCCTTAACAGGTATCTTAAGAGCTTTGCAGTATCAAATTCCCTTACTAACTGCAGAGTCTTTTAGAAATCTTATAATGCATTCAAAAGTTACATTATATTTCTCTTACAAACATCTGCTTTAAGATGTCAGCTGATTATGACCATAATTTATCGTATCATATGTTACTTCACATTTTGGACCACTGAACACATGTTGCAGTTTGAAGATTACCAGAATTTTCAGATGTAGAGATTTGTGCTTTCATGAAGAAAAAGATATGTTGCTGTAAGAGGATCCCCTACCAGTCACCTGTCCTGGGAGGGGGACGTGACACTGTCCCATGACCTGCCCTTAAGGGGTGTTGCTGGGTGACAAGATAAAAGGCCTGGTTACCCTGATCCTTGACTGTTTTTGCTGAGGGCTTCAGCCGAGCATGGGGCTGCGGCCCTGTACTAACCGCTCCCCCACCCCAACTCTTCCAGGGTGTTGGAGGGGAGGGAAAATGGGCCTGCTGTGGCCCGGCCTGGTGTGGTGCCGATCCAAGCTCTGCATGGCTTGGAGAAGCAAGAATACAGAACTACAACTTCCCCCCTCACCACGGAGCAGCTGTTCAACAACACTGCAGTGAGCTGGGGGATTTATGTTTTTCCTCCTGGAGCTGAGACAGAAGGAGAGGAGAGGGAGGGGAGAAGCTACGCTGAAGAATTCACTAGTCTGCAAAACAGCCTGGGTGCCACTGTACTGCAGGCAGGGGTGATGCATGAATAATAGAGAGGGTGGTGGTACTACTTGACTGACATGTTCTTTTTTCCCCAGATCTCTGATGGAGCAGCCTTTCAGCATTGCGGTGAGCTGGGGTACTCCCTCTGGAGCTGAAACAGAAGAGGGAGAGGAGAGGATCTTTGGAAGACCCTCTTGGCCACTTGTAGAGTGTGAGGGCGTGCAGCCCTGCTGACATAGCTGTGTCGTCGGTCTCCATCTTGGATCCCGCATGTGGCCAGGGATATGCAGCTACGCCGCCGTCATTTTGGAGAGACTGATCAGCAGGAAGAGAGACTGTCATTTCTGCCACTGAGAAAGACTGGGGGCGCTTAAGTATTGGGGGAGAACTCCTTCGTGCTTAGCTGAAGAAAGCAGAAGGACTTGAGAATCCTTAAACCTTGGATCTGAAAGATAGAGACTGGGTTCTTTGCTGGAAATGCACGTCCGCTACACCGAGGGATGCAGGTGTGGGTGCTGAGCAGTCAGGCCTGCCCGAAAGCATTGAGCTAGAGAAGCTACGCTGAAGAGTTGAAGAATTCACCAGTCTGCAAGCAGTTTGGGTCTCGCTGTATTGCAGATGGGGGTGATGCATGGATAATGGAGAAGGTGGTGGTACTTGTCTCTACTTGACTGACATGCTCTTGTTCCCAGATCTCTAATGTGAAAGAAGACCCAAGGCCCAAACTATAGTGACCTCCCATTGTATTTTTCTCAGAATGTGTAATGGCATTTGTGACACAGTTTCTAGTTGATGCACTAATTTGCTTAACCTTTTCTTCCTTTCTGTATACAGTTATAGAGTTAATAAACTCTTTTTTTCCAGTTTCCCTAAGCTATCCATTGCCTGGCAAATTTGTCCGAGATGTCATCGAGACCTCACTGCTTTGCTTTCTTTCCCTTTATCTTAAATTGTGGTCTTGGACCCACCACACTACTGGATCTATTTTGTGCATGAAGATATTTTTATATCTGTCATAGGTGTCGTGTGAAGTTTTTACGGTTTGTTAATTGAAAAGTTTAGACAGCATGCTCTCCGCAATCTTGAAAAAGCATTACAAGTGTTAAAAAACTGTCATTTACTTTTATGGTGTTTCAATCAGCTTTATGGAAAGCAACAAAATCAGACTTGTTTTTACACCTGTGCATCTAACTGTCCTTTTCAGAAGCCATTAGGGCTTATGGTCTTGCTGTCATCTGATCCAGAATAAACAACCAGGGAAAGAATTAACTTTTCCAGCAGTGCTTTCTCCATTTGTGTACCACTTGATCCTGAAACACTTGATGAATTCACTGAGTCTGTAGCTTTTAGATTTTGCACAGAGTATCAATGACTCTGTAGTATCAACTCTGCTATGAGGACCTTTGTGAAAGGAAAACATACCAGGCACATATTTAACTTCTACGTCAAAAGAACTATTGATGAAAAGATCCTAAACACTGTGGTGCATTTAGGGTTTGGCCAGCTAAACTCATAAGCATGTCCATATGGCAAGTGAATGGTAAATATTACTCTGGTGCCAAAGCTGTTTCCTCTCCTTGGCTAAAAGTCACTTTCCTGAGACCAGTAGGGTGGCTCGGTCCTGCTGTTCTATGACATTTCTGGGTACTGTCTTGTTGCAGAGAATATCATTAAGTATTTCCTTCATTCACCGGGCATGTTGATGAAGCAAATCCAGCTGAGAAGCACCTGGTTTTATATTTTAACATGTCTATGCCGTAAAGGTAAATCCAATTTCACCTCAGCAGTTTTTTGTTTTCTTTAATTAAAAGGTATGCAAGCCAATGAGAATGCGATCAAGTAGATGTATTTTAATAATTTGCTTTTTTAATGCAGTGGTATTGTGAGAGAGAAGAATTTTAGAGATTCTTGTGTACCAGCCTGAAAAGTTATTATTACAGTATATTCTGTGCATTTTAAAACATTTATGAAGTAGTACATATTTGGTTATCGCTATGCAGCTGCAAAAATACTTCAAGAGGATGAAATACTTAAAGGGTGTCTAGCTTTAGAAAGTCTGGTAAAATGATATTGCTGCATACTGTGCTGTTCATACAGCTCTGTTTGCATTACACTGAAATTGTTTATGTCATAGGCTTGACTGCAGCTTCACACACTGCATTACGGTTGTCTAAACTATTACTTCAGGCAACATGTATCACAGCTTCATGTAACACTGGGAAAACTGAAGCAAAGTGAGGTTAACATGATATTGAAAAGTCAAGGACAGACAAGTACTCTACTGTACTGTCAGACCACTGACAGAGTGGTTCGTCAGCTAAACAGCACTTTTCCCGACTTCCAACTGCTTTCATTTGTAAACAGAAAAACAAAACAGTTGTAATGGAAAATAAGCACTTCCACATCAAAGTGGAAGTAGTAGATTGTAGTGAGCTGTAGCCTCCACTTTGTTCATTTGTAGTTTTCACATAACATGATGTGCAGACACCTTCTATGTGTGGTATCAAATCTTTTGTGCCTTCCTCTCTATTGACTTGTCGCCTTATTTGTACTGGACAGAGGAGGACTTGAATCACTTTCTTCACATCAAGCAGTTTAAAATTAAGCATTTTTAAAAAGACATATAGTAGTAATATTAACATCAAATTTCAATCTGTACATCTGAGATTATAAAATCTTCTGCATCCTAGAAGGTGGTGTGATACAAACTTTTTCATTGACTTAAACTAATAAAGTTCTTGCCTTTATAGGCAAAATGCAGCAGGATCTGTGTAAGGATTGAATGGTAGAGCATTGTGGATGATAAACTGGTTTATTGTCTGCTTTTGTGATCTGAGCTGTGAATGATGACTCTAAGAAGCAGCATATTGCTTCCTATGGCATCTTCTTGAGAACTGATACAGTGTCCTACAGATAGCCTGGATACACAGCTGTGGAAGTGCTTTCCTAAGTAGCCACAATTTGAGCTGAAAGTTGTTGATATCCAGAGACTTGTTAGACTCTGTTAACCTCAGAAATATTTGCATTTTGAGTGAATTAATATTTGTATCACTAATAGAATTCACATCATTCCTACTAGTTGTTTTATATCAGAAAAACAAGAAGAAATAGTAGGAAGCCCACAATTTGATGTCAGCACTCAGCCTCATCAGCCACCAAAATTTTTAGTTTGACTTGCCTGACCTAAAATTTCTCAAGCTGTCTGTCTGTATATAGACTCTTACCTGGAGACCTGAAGTCTGAACTTTATAGAGTAGAGGGCTGATACATTACTGAAACCAGGCAGACAACCCATCTACCATCCCAGCTGGACAATGACTAAGTTTTTTAGTAGCAGAGATGTTCCTGTCTGGAAGTTCAAAAATGTGACTGGAAAGTAGCAGAACGGATATCAATAATTTCTGGCTGACACTGTAAAGGAACCTTAATTCTCATCTTTTAGGAAGACTACTTTAATTCCATGGGGTTTTTACAAAATAAGAGCTACCACTCTGGTTTTAAAAAGAGTGAGCCTTGTTCAGTTAGATGCTTTCATATCTTGGCTTCCAAATTATCCAAAAGCTTATAGCTCAAGCTTTGAGTCAGTCATCAAAGCTCTTAGAAGGCTCTAGTTCAGTCACCACTACAATTTGTACCTACTGTCCATCATCACACACAGATTTAGTGGATTACCTTTCTAAGGAACTTCACTTCTGTAATAAATTAATAGGGTATGAATGCGAATGGTTCTGTGAATTATTCTGACACTGTGTGAAACCACTTGTCTTACATCAGCTCACGATGAACCAGAATGAAAGCAGAATCCATTCAGGTCAACCATGTTAAATTAACATATCTCAGTACCAGCTCAAGATTGAATTATTAAGTTGCAGTATTAGGTGTTCTCCGGTTATGTGGATGGAGTTACAGACAAAATGCCCCAGGATGGTGAAGGGTTTCCTCTCTTGAAATACAACTCCAGTGGAAACTGTATCATGGTCAAGAGTACTTGAAAGATTTGATCCATCACTTAGCACGTAGGGAAATATCACTAACACAAGGGAGAGTTGAATTTCAGTGAATTAAAAATACAAATGCAAAGGTATAGATTTTCATAACACTTAAAAGTAAAGTTATTCAGCCAAATGGCTGACAATGTGTGGTGGGTTCAAGACCACAATCAAAGATAAAGGAAAAGAAAACAAAGCAGTGAGGTCTAGATGAGATCTCAGATAAATCTGCCAGACAACGGATAGCTTAGGGAAAGTGGAAAAGGATTTATTAGCTCTACAGCTGTATACAGAAGAAAAGGTTAAGCAAGTTAGTGCACACAGACTAGAAACTGTGCCACAAATCTCATCACACATTCTGAGAAAAATACAGTGGGAGATCACTATCGTATTGGTCCTTGGGTCCTTTATCACATCAGAGATCTAGAGGAAAAGAGCATGTCAGTCAAGCAGAGATGAGTACCACCACCCTTTCTATTATTCATGCATCACCCCTGTCTGCGCTACAGCGGCACCCAGGCTGTTTGCAGACTGGTGAATTCTTCAGTTCTTCAGTGTAGCTTCTCCAACTCAACCCTCATCAGGCAGGCCTGATTCCTCAGCACCTGAACTGCATCCCTCAGTGCAGGAGACCTGCTTTCAAACAAATAACCCAGACTCTGTCTTTCATGCCCAAGGTTTAAGGATTCTTGAGTCCTTCTGCTTTCTTCAGCTAAGGCTGAGGGAATTCTCCCCAACACTAAGTACCCTCAGTCTTTCTCAGTAGCAGAGATGACAAACAGTCTCTCTTCTTGCTGATCAGTGCTCTCTAAAATGGTGGTGGCCTCATGGCCCCAGCCATGTGTGGGACCAAAGATGGAGACCAACCTCATGGTCACGTCAGCAGGGGGCCCACACACACGCCCTGCACGTGGCTGAGAGTGTTTTCCAGGACCCTCTCCTGTCCTTTCTCTCTCTTCCTGTCTCAGCTCCAGGAGGAAAAAGAGGAATTCCTTAGCTTTGGATGTTGAAGGGCTGCTCCGTGGTGGGGTGGTGGTAGATCTGCACCAAAATCTTGCTTCTCTGGTCCGTGGTGTCAGGTCCAGGCCAGGGTTGGGGTCACGCCTGTCGCACTAGGGTTGGCACCGCGTGAAGCCGTCCTCCTCCACCCTACCATTTAAGGGAGCGGGACGGAGCTGGTGATCACCCTCCATCCCATTTCCGATGGGGGAAAATGGGGGAGGAAGCCGCTGGAAGCTGTCTTTCCCTGCCACACACTGCCATGGGAAGGGGAGTGCGGTTAGCATGAAGCTTCAGCCCTCATGCTGGCATGAAAGCCCTCAGCAAAAAAGGAGATAGGGCTCAGGGTAACCAGTCCTCTTATCTTCTCACCTAGCAAGACCTTTTAAGGGCAGGTCTTGGGACAGTGTCACCTTCCCCAGGACAGGTCACTGCCGTGAGGAGTGTCCTCTTAAAGCAACATAACTTTTTCTTCATGAAAGCACAAATCTGAAAATTCTGGTAATTTTCAAACTGCAACACAATGTCATGCAGATATAACACGACTCCTGAAAATAATTAAAGTTACATATTTTAACTGCTTTAAAAATCAGAATCAGACTGTAGTGAAATGATTCATTCATCACTTTTGCATGATGACATAAATTGCATTGATTTTACTTATTTTTCTTTCCCGGGGTTAGCATATTTTAATTCAAAAAAAGATAGGTCTTAATGCTTTTTTTTGACAATAAAGCCAGACTGACCTGCTAACTAGAGAGTTAGCAATGCCAGCTCTCAAGCTGGCACCCCAGCAGCCATGTGCTGTGCTTAGTGTAATGATGAAGAGATCATGTACTGATGTTTCAAGCAACTCAGGAAGTGAAAGCGAGTGAGGCTTTTAAAGTAATCTCTAATATGCACACTCTCTTGTGTGGTTTTCATTTGCTCCTTTTTCAGGTCATTTAGTTTCTTTTTTTAGCCTTTATTCATTAAATATTAAATTTTAAACATTTGATCAGGACACTCACAGCTGACAATGAGATAGATCTAAACACTGTACCTTAATCATTTCCTCTGTCTTTGTGACTTTTTTTTTTTATTATTACTAAACGAATTATAGGAGACTAACACAGAAAAGACCCTATCAAACAACCCATGAGAAATTGACATAAATCAATGGAAAATACATGGTAATCATATTTACAGCTCTATTCTACATCAGTCGCATAAGATGCACTTAGATAAAAATCATGTGCACTGGAATAAGCTAATTTTGGCAGAGTTATAAATTTCATGCCACCATTTTTTCTTCCAGATTGTTTCTTTCGTAATAGATGTTTCCAGCATTTATAGATATAAGAAAAAGGAACAACAACCTGAATTTATGTAAATTAAGCATTCTGAAATCACCTCTTTAAAATGGTGAACTTCACTTTTCAGGATCAAAACGGATAGTACATAGTACACCTGAAAAACTCGTTATTTTTCTAAAGTTCAAAAAAATGCATAGTATTTGCATCAGATTTTGCTATAGCCACTAGTTGTCTATAAGCCAGGATTTAATTTCTTGTTTTCTTTTACTGCTGCACTAGAACCAACTAGAAGGTGACCTTTTGTCTCCAGGTCTCCCAAAGCAAGAGAGATAAATGAGTTGCAAGACACATTTCCTGTGCAGCTTCAGGAAATCCTAAGTTGCTGAGTTTCCCCTTGCAAAGATTTCTGGTAAATTGGACTGACAATTAAAGTTTAAATTGGACAACAAGTTTTATGTCCCTCTGACACATTTTATAGTGGTGAAAGAGGTTCAGATCTGGGTTAGAGAGCAACTTAGAAGGAAGGCCTCCTAGACATCAGGGAACTTAAAATGAACAGCAACAAATATTTCCATTCTGCCTCTCCTAATAAGGAGCATCGTAAGATATTCACTGACAAAATGTGCTGCAATGACCCATAGCTGTATCAGCTATAATCTGTTTTGCCACTTGGATCTTTCCTAAACAATCCACATTCTTCTCTCCAGTATTTCTCTGAATGTCCCAGTTTGAATATTCCTTAAGAGTAAAACAAGTTGGCCCTTGAATCACAGTTAAATTGACCACTGATAAAAATTATTTTACTAGATGTACCCAAGAACAAATTAAGGCCCATGCCTCCATTTAAATAGAAGATACTAATATAATTTAAAAATTCTATATATGCAAAAAAGTATCTTATGACACCTCTTCCTCTCTGCAGGACCCAAGAGGTCAAACATATTAGAACACTTTCTTGTCTCTGGGGTTTTCATAGGGATAAATCTAGTCTTATTCTCTCTCATCATAGATCAGCTAAGCTTGTCTGAGAATTGCACATTAAGGGCATAGCTCAAAAATAAAAAAACATAATCCAATGTTCAAACCAAACATAGACTCTCCACTACTTTTTCATTTGACTTACTCTTTCCATCAATAGATCTAAGATTTAAGGACAAAAATAGGTTGTCTACTTAATTGAAATAAAATCATAGAATCATTAGGGATTGGAAGGGACCTCAAAAGATCATACCGTCCAATCCCCCTGACACAGCAGGATCACCTAGACCAAGCCACACAGGAACACATCCAGATGGGTCTTAAACATCTCCAGTGAGGGAGACTCCACAACCCCCTTGGGCAGCCTGTTCCAGTGCTCTGTCACCCTCACCATGAAGAAGTTCCTTCTCAGATTTATATGGAACCTCCTATGTTCCAGCTTACAAGCATTGCCCCTTGTCCTATCAGTAGATGATACTGAGAACAGCCCAGTTCCATCCTCCTGACACCCACCCTTCACGTATTTATAGATATTACTGAGGTCACCCCTCAGTCTCCTCAAAGCTAAAGACACCCAGCTCCCTCAGCCTCTCCTCATAAGGGAGGTGCTCCACCTCCTTCACCATCCTTGTTGCTCTACACTGGACTCCCTCCAGCAACTCCACATCACTCTTGAACTGAGGGGCCCAGAACTGGACACAATACTCCAGATGTGGTCTCATCAGGGCAGAGGAGATGGGGAGAAGAACCTTGATCTGCCAACCATCCCCTTTCTGATCCACCCCAAGATGCTGTTGGCCCTCTTGGCCACAAGAGCACATTGCAGAGACCTGGTGGGATACCATGTCATAATCAACTGACTGGACACAGATTTCTAACTCCTGCCTATTCCCCACACTATTTCTATTTGCTGCGTGCAAATAGAAACCATTTCAGTAGTGTCAATATAATGAGGCTCTTTCTAATGAAAATACAAAGCTGATACAGGATCTCAATCTGATAATTTCAGCCTAATTGCCATTTATTCAGACAAATAACTCTGGCTCTGTCCTGGGGTTTTTAATACCTACACATTTGGAGTAGTTCAGTAAGTCCATAGTTTTGCACAGCTTGCAGAAACAGGCTCTTCAGCAATTAAATTTCCTGCAGCAGGCTACAACAAATCAGTTCCTGCTCTAACTATATATTCCAGCACAGTTTTAATGTATAATAAATGGAAAGACTATTTTTAAATTAATACTACAAGAAATACCTATTTTCTATTATTAGCATGTGGCCATATAAGAATCTACAGGAAATGGCTTCAAGTGCCTAATAATATGATAATTACTGTTATTCGTCAGTTATCATATGAAAAATACGAGCTTTGGTCTTGTCCACAAAAGTATCTACTATTGAGACACCTCTACTCTACTACTATATAAAAACTCAGAGGAGAGACCCTCACTGATAACATGCCCACTAGAGACCAAGACATGGAAGGCTTTTGAGGAGCTTGAGGACTGAAGGAATTTGACCTTATTGCAGTTCCTTTTATAAATTAGTTCTAAGTCTTATATGCCTCTCCATTCCTCCAGAGAAATAGTACCTTTTAAAGTCAGTAGGCTAATGAGCCCTGGTGCTAGTAGAGCTAGTTTTTTGCAAATTTTTATCTTTGATTCACTTTTTAAGTGACTTACACCAAAATTTTCCTTTCTCTCTGCCATACACCTATTATCTGCTTGAGCACAAAAATGTGATGAGAATTACGACATGTAAAACTTACCAAACTGGCATCAAAAACTGTTAGGGAAAAACTCTGAGAACTCCTACTCCAACCTCCTTTGAACCCTGTAGGTGTTATCACTGGGTTTTTTTCTCTTTTTTAATTAACGTTTATAGAGAGTAATAAACGGATTATTAGTGGAGGATGATCAAAAGTCACAGGTCATGTAATTTCTGAAGGTTGTTTCTTTCTGTAGAAAAAATGACTAATAAAATAGGTACCAAAAAAAGACAATTTTCAAATTGTCTTTGCAGAAATATGAGAATGAGTAGGCTAAAGAATGCCTTCTTTGCTTCAGTCTTTACATCTAAGGCCGAACTCTCTTATGTCCCCCAGCACTTGGATGAAGGAGAGGAAGCCTGGAGGAGGGAGTGCTCCCCACTGGTCAGTGTGGACTGGGTTAGGGATCAGCTACGCAAATTGAACATTAACAAGTCCATGGGCCCTGATGAGATGCACCCAAGGGTGCTGACAGAACTGGCTGATATTATTGCCCTCCCGCTATCTATCATCTTTGCCAAATCGTGGCAGACAGGAGAGGTGCCTGAGGACTGGAGAAGAGCCAATGTCACTCCAGTCTTCAAGAAGGGCAAGAAAGAAGTTCCAGGGAACTATAGACCAGTCAGCCTCACCTCCATCCCTGGAAAAATGATGGAGCGGCTCCTGCTGGAGGGCATCTCAAGGCACTTGGAGGAGAAGAAGTTTATCAGGA
>VXBP01001305.1:0-65017 GCA_013400115.1 Rhinopomastus cyanomelas | reverse complement strand
GTTCTTCTCCCCCTCTACTCTGCCCTGGTGAGGCCTCATCTTGAGTACTGTGTTCAGTTTTGGGCCCCCCAGTTTAAGAGGGACAGGGATCTGCTGGAGAGGGTCCAGCGGAGGGCTACGAGGATGATTAGGGGACAAGAGGGCAAGGCTTATGAAGAGAGGCTGAGGGACTTGGGGCTTTTTAGTCTGGAGAAGAGAAGACTTAGGGGAGATTTGATAAATGTTTATAAGTATCTGAAGGCTGGCCAGGAGGGGGGGGACAGGCTCTTTTCACTTGCTCCCTGTGATAGGACAAGGAGCAATGGGTGTAAGTTGCAGCAGAGGAGGTTCTGCCTCAACACAAGGGGGAACTACTTTACTGTGAGGGTCACGGAGCACTGGAACAGACTCCCCAGGGAGGTTGTGGAGTCTCCTTCTCTGGGGACTTTCAAGGCCCGCCTGGATGTGTTCCTCTGTGATCTGTGTTAGGTAGTTTTGTCCTGCTCCAGCAGGGGGGTTGGACTTGATGATCTCTTGGGTCCCTTCCAACCCCTAACATCCTATGATCCTATAAAGACATGTAACTGCCAAGTGGATAAATGGCACAACAGTTTTGGAGGACCACCCGAGGCAAAAATTGCCACTGGGCACAATGACTCAAGCTAAACCTCAACTGCAATCTCTTTATGCTTCCTTAACTCCTGGAGGTTATGGTTGCATGGGTAAAAGGTGAAATTACCAGGACAATCCAATGTCTCCCATTGGAACAGTGTTCTACATAAACAGCTGAGTATTTATTAATGGAATCTTAGGCAGCTTTACTAGCACACTGTAGAATGCACATACCAGATACTATGCTGCAATGATTTTGCAAATCTTCTCCGCTTCCAGACTGCTCATGGGACTGCCTGTAGGCTCAGGTGTTAAGTACTGGTCGAGAAAAGTAAGTCAGGTAGTTAATTGTTAACACACACAGAGGTTTCCAAGTGAAAAACACAACAAAGACATTGAAAAGGAATCTATTCTGTCTCATGTAATTTAGAACCCTCACAACAAAATTACTTTAACTCCAGAACAATGGAGATATACAATAGGTATACAAGCATAAATTTTCTCACAAGCAAAACCTTTGGCAATAAAGGATAAACCTCACATGACTGAAAGTCATAAAATTTTTTGTGTAAAAAACAAGTATTGAATTATTACTCTGTCATCCTTAACAGAGGGTCTGGAAATATATATGGATATCAACATACAAAAGCTGAAGAGAGCAAAACTTATGTGGTCAAAGAGTGGCAGGAGACATGGCAGTTAGATGGACTCTGCTGTTATTTGGGGTACAGAGAGGCGTCTTTGCTGCAGCTCTTCATTTTTCTGCAGCTGAATTAGCCAATACTTAAATCTGTACATGTTCAGCAAAAGGCTAGAGTTCATGTTTAATGATAAGCACATTAACGGCTTATGGATGTAATCAGTGTGAATTAAGCATGCGTTTAATTTCTTTGCTGAGCAAAACCAGAATGATGAACTGGGTATCATGGAACACAAAATGAGCAAACAGGATTCTTTCTCTAACAGATTTTCTTTACAACATCAATATCATTTACACAAAGGCTTACAGACCCTAAACACTTGGGTCTCACAAGAATAATTTTTACATTCTTTCTCATTTTTGCAGCATGGTGGTGTTTTCTTTGTTTGCATTAATCTACGTACTGTAATTATCTACATGAATCTATGTGCTATAATAGCCCAAGAAATTCCTGGCTAATACTTGCATGGAAGTCATCTACAAATATTTGTGCCAAATTTACCATTGGCAATGTCAGAACTGTGTCTTAAATGTTTCTTCATTTTTTTTTGTTTGCAAGTTTTTGAGATTCAGAATTACATTTTGCACATTCAAGAATTTACCTTCTAATGTGAAAGAAATTGCTTGGGATCCATTTTGTTTCAAAGCTGACATTCTTAGTTAATAATATAACTTTCATTTTTTTACTGTTTATACAGTTTTTCTGTGCTATAGTCTTTATCATAAGGTCTGAGTACTGCCTCTAGATAAGATATT
Organism: Rhinopomastus cyanomelas; assembly: GCA_013400115.1. Taxonomy (NCBI): domain Eukaryota; kingdom Metazoa; phylum Chordata; class Aves; order Bucerotiformes; family Rhinopomastidae; genus Rhinopomastus; species Rhinopomastus cyanomelas. Next base: position 62,970 of record VXBP01001305.1, on the reverse strand, counting down.
CAATCTTAAGTAACCTTTGGGAACATCGCTACAACCTCTGGGCAGTCTGCCTTTACCAACCTCTCCTTGTCACCCCACCTCAGTCCAGGGGACAGGCCTTGATAAAATTTTTAATGCTTTGCTTCTTTATTGTAGCACCTACGTACTGTTATTCTTCCCTTGCTGAGTTTCACAGAATTCACTAAAGAAGTTTGTGTTTAGAATGAACTATATACTATAAACAATTCAAGACAGAAAGTTATCTACCATATAGTATCTGTACAATTGTGTCTGTCTTGACTGTCCTACAACAGTGTTTGAGTGTCCATGGAGACCTTCGGTAGTGAAGTGGCTACAGGGCAGCCTGTGTGAGGAGAGGTCAAGAATGATCCATGTCTGATGCCCCTGGTTCCAGCTGCTTCCAAAAGACCCACCACAGGGCAGGGCTGAGCCACTCAGCCAAGATGGTGATGCCTCTGTAATGTTATATTTAAGAAAAGGCAACAAAAAGTAATAGAGGAGAAAGGTATAAAAAGAGTGAGAAAACGCAAAAGAAATCCAAGGACAAAGAAGAAATGGAAGATGTGTAATAGTCATGGAACTCACAACTGACCTGCATTCCATGGAAGGGAACAGAGTGAAGCAGCTGTTTCCCTACTGTCACTAGAGGATCACATGAAAGCAGATATCCACACTGCAGTCCATACCCTACCTCATTGCCAGAGCATGCTGATATTCCCTGAAAGACATTTGGCCCATGGAAAGCCCATGCTGGAGCAAACTTATCCTGGACTGCAGACCACAGAAGGACCCATGCTGGAGTAGGAGAGAAGTTTGAGAAGTGGCAGAGAGCTGCCTTTAACTGACTGCAGCCCTCCATTTCCCATCTTCCTCACACTGCCGAAGCTAAAGGGAATGAGTCAGATGATTTGGGAATGAAGGAGTAAAGTGGAGCCTGCTGAAATGGGGCATAGATTGGTGTAAGATGTTTTAAATTTCTTCTGAGCCTGCTTTGCCTGCAAGAGTAATTAGCAAGTTATTTCATTGTGTTTACCTCAGCCCATGAGCTTCTTCATTGCATTTTCTTCTGCCATTTGGTTGGGGAGGAGGAGTGAGAGAAAAACTGAGAAGACATCTGGAAAGGCAGCGAGGGGTGCTGGACCTGAAGCTCCATCCCAGGAGGAAGACCCCAGCCAAAAGAGGCAGGGCCACGATGATCAGCCCCTTTTATCTGGTCACCTAGCCCACACCTCTCCAGGGCAGATGCCTGGAACAAGTGTCTTAAAGCGAAATGCACTTTATCCTCATGAAAGCACAAATCTGTACATCTGAAAATTCTTGTAATTTTCAAACTGCAACACTTTATTACTATTTTAGTATTCTCAAGAAAATAAAGTAAATAAGTGAATCAAGAAAATAATGTATGTTAACTGTAGGGTATGATAGAAAGAACACAGGTAAGTACTCAAAACATAGGGTACTAAGAAAATGAAAGAACACATGACTTCACATTGACCATAAACTTACTTTGGAAATGATACAATATCTGTCACTGCTAGAGAATTTGAATCAAAATCTTTCTACAAGGAAATACATGGACAAAATAAGTGAGTGGAATAAGATCATGCTGAATCTTGCTGTGATCAGGGTACTGCTTGTAATTGTGTGTTCATTATGCTCCTCACTGTTATCATACTGCTACCTAAAAAGCCTTAGCAAATTTTCCTACCTGGAGGCATCTTATTTAATGTAAAACCACCCTGATCTCTCTGTATTTGGCTGAGGGGCTGTTAGGCTGAAAGGCTGTCAGTCCTCAAACTGAAAGACTAATCCATGAGATTTTGATATCTATTATGTAATAATAAAGCAATGTAGGGAATGACAGTCAACTACGGAGCAAATTTACCTCATGCAGTTTACACATTTTTGTGTAAATCATGCTTTCAGACAGTTAACTGGTACAAAGGTCAGCTGTATTTTCTTCTGGGATATTTTCTGTATTAGTGGTATATTTCATTGATAGCACTGTAATGTGCTTGTATTTCCCTCTCAGAACATCACTACTTTCTATCAGTTAGTGCTTGTATGGCAAAAATTCATTATTAGTTTTGGTTTTTACAATCCTGGAAAGAGTATTTTTTAGCTTTCTCACAATATTACCCTTATTTCCTGTTGTTTAAAATTATTTAACAATTAATGATGTTTTTCTTCTTCTTACATAAGGTTAAAATACTTTTCCCTCTTCTAACTTTCTTCTTTGCTGCTTGATGTGTTCTTGTATTTGGAGGAAAAAAAAAGCAAAAGCTACAGTTGCATTTTGGACTGTATCTTCATAATCCCAATTGCCTTTATGTCTTCCCCTGAGATATTGTTTACATGTTCTTTACAGTGTTTCAGAAACAACTCGAGAGCCAGAGGTTGCTTAGCTCTATGGAGATTTGATTATATAAAGTTTAATTATGTTCCAGAAAGCCACTAGTGAAGTAATTCTCCTTCACATCCACTCGCAGAAGTGTTGGTGGAGACTACTGGAGTCTCAAATGCCTAAGAATTATCTATTCCCTCACAGAGACAAGCACTGAAACTCCATGAAATTTGTAGAGTAGTTCCTGTAAAGTCTGTATGACATTCCACATGACCTTAGATTTCTGGAGGTTCCTAGAAAGTTCTGTGCCAAAAAGTTTAGAAAAAAATTGAGCATATTGGGAGTTATATGGCTCCAAATCTCATAATCATGTAGAACTGAAAGAGAATACCTACAGTAGAAATTTCAACATGCCAGGAATATTCTCTGGCCCTAACACTGATGGCATGTAATATCATTGAGCATCTTTTTCTCTCAAATTAGGATGGCCAAATTCATACTGAGAATGGCCCTTGGCTCTGGACAATGCAGCAGTTGTCTGAGAGACTGTTGTTTGGCACAAAACAGTCCAGGAATGGTGCTAAAATTTAGAACAAATGGACAATCAAATGGACAATGAAAGACTATTACAAGCTCACACTCTGGAACAGTTTTATTTACTTGTATAGAGATTACAAATGAAACAGAAAAAGTCATTCAGTTCTTTCTCGTGTAGTCACAGATACCTCTGTCACTGACACTTATTTCAGAAGGATCCACAAGTCTTCCAAAACACTGAAAGCCAGAGAAACCCTCCTCAGATACTCCACAGAACTGTTCTGAAGAGAAAATAGTATTTGAGTTTGTGATTTGCATCACTCTAAAGGAGTTATTTGAAACAGATCATGTGAGTAAGTGATAAAATTATAGTTTCCTTTCCATTTTGCATTATTGTGACTCAGATTATATTTGGATAAGGAAAATAACCTCTCTTACATTATTTATGTTGCATTGAATTCTACAGAATCTTTAGGAAACTCAAGTTCTAAGACATTTAACTCAATAAGGTGCTCTTTTTGAACCTCAGCTTCCTTTCCTGAAGTCCATCACATTATGAAAAAGGATGCAAGACTTTAGCTGCAAGAATAAAATTTCTTGTGGATGCCTCTTACCTGGAAGTGCTCAAGGCCAGGTTGAACTGGGCTCTGGGCAACCCTATCTAGTGGAGGTGTCCTTCCTTATGGCAGGGGGAGTTGGAACTGGATAATTTCTGAGATGTCTTCCAACTCAGAGTAGTCTGTGATTCTTCCTCTATATTAATTTCCCATTTAGACAAAGTGTAGCTTCAGAATGTTATTTCCTTTAAGAGCATCAAGAGCAGCATCAACAGTTTTTCCATAATTGAGTCTGATCTGGTCCTTCATTTTCCTTTTCTTTACAGGAGTTATCAGTCTCTCTAATTATGAATGTTTCCTGTATGAATTCACAATAAATAAGTTAGATTTCCAGAGTAGAAGACACTGTGCCACCCAGTTCAATCTGTTTTGTTGTTTGGGTTTTTTTTAATCTGGCTAAAATAGAACACTAACTTTTTAGGAGAATTCTAGATGTCTTTCTGAAGAAAAACAATATAGTTCTGTATCTTTGCTGTCTTTGTATACTCTCATTAATTTATCCAATTGTCTCCATGGTTCTATAGAGAGCAGTATCAACTTCAGAATTGGAATCTGTATATAGAATATTCCTCAGAATGTTATTATTCTCCAATTCTTTTTGTGGTTTTTTTTGCAGCTAATACTTTCCCTTGAAGGCGAACAGCATAGTCAAAAATGGAAATTAAAAAAAAATAATAATTGCCACAGTACATTTAAAAAAAAAAAGCTGAATTCTGATAGAGTAATTCTGTAATGACTGCCTGACACCATTGAATTAATGGGATAATAATAATTTCACTGACACTTTTAGATATATTTATAAAGTTATGTCAAGCAAACTATTTATTTTCAGCTAAGACATTTTATTCCTGTCTGGCTGGGGTTTATTATTGTTGCTGTCTTGTATTTTGTTTTGAAAACAAATATGAAATGTAACAAGATTTCTGCTTAAATTTTGAATTAAAATACTTCTTATATTTTAAATCCACCCACTCTGCTCCTACTTACTTTTCCAATTTTAGTATAGGCCTTTTTTCATCATCACTCTGCAAGAGATGTATGAGCTTCACTTTATGTCCCGTGAGTGGCGTGAGATGTACAAGTTACCTCTCACTTAGCACAGAGATGATCAAAATGGCCAGTTTTTTCCTTTTCAGACATTCCTTGGACTGAAATAACACCATAAATAATCCCAAGATTACATTTATTTGCAGGTACACACAATGCAAAATAAATCAAACTTTAATATGTAGGTCCTAATTAAGAATCCTACTAGGGAAACACTCCCCTCTTGGTCTCTGTGTAGTCATCTGATAATGGAGGGTGCAGCAACCCAACATCAGAAGCAGATGTCTGTCTCTTCTCACTGAAAATGAAGGGAGTTTATGACAAATTCCCTCTGATCATGAGCACATTAGGTCTAATGTTACATGAGGCTGATCTGGTCCAGCATGTGTAGGACATCTTCCTATATCTGACCTTCACTCAGTAATGATCTTAGTTCTTTCTAAGAGGAACAGCACGTTAAAGAATTTGACCCTTTGAGACTTCCAGGCATTTCTGTGCTCTAAAATACTACCTAAAGAGTGGGAAGTTTTTATGGATAGAATCGTGATACCCTCAGCTGGGTTAGAAACTGGCTGGATGACCAGGCACAGAGAGTGATTGTGAACAGTGCTGCATCCAGTTGGTGTCCAGGGACTGGTGATATACCCCAGGGATCAGTACTGAGCCCAGTTCTATTCAATATCTTTATTGATGTCCTGGATGAGGGGATTGAATCACAGATGACACCAAGTTGGGGGGAACTGTCGATCTGCTGGAGGAGAAGAAGCCACCACAAAAAGATCTGGACAGGTTGGGTCAATGGGCAGAAGCCAATGGGATTTATTGGGTTTATTGGGACCAAGTGCAGGGTCCTACATTTTGGCCACAATAACCGCCTGCAGATACAGACTGGGGAATAAGTGGCTGGAGAGAAGCCTGACAGAGAGGGACCTGGGAGAACTGGTTGACAACCTCATGAACATGAGCCAGCAGGGTGCCCAGCTGGCATGAAAGGCCAATGGTGTCCTGGCTTGTATCAGCTTGTATGGCCAGCTGGATGACCAGTATAATTGTCCCTCTGTGCTAGGCACCTCTGTGCTGGGCATCTCGAGTAAGGCCTCACCTCAAGTATTCGGGGCAGTTCTGGGCCCCTCACTTCAAGAAAAAGGTTGAGGTGCTTAAGCAGGTCCAGAGAAGCAATGAGGCTGGAGAATGGACTGAAGGGAAAGTCTTAAGAGGAGAGACTGAGGAAGCTGGGGTTGTTTAGCCTGGAGAAGAGGAGACTCAGGGGGGACATTATCACTCTTTATAACTACATTAAAGGAAGTTGTAGTCAGGTGGGGGTCAGGCTCTTCTCCCAGGGAACTAGCAGAAAGGCCTCATGGAAAGAATGATCAGACATTGGAATGGACTGTCCAGGGAGGTGGTGGAGCCCCATCCCTGGAAATGTTAAAGAAAAGATCGGATGTGGCACTTAGTCTAGCTGATATGGTGAAGTTAGGTCATAGGCTAGACTGGATGAATTTAGAGGTCTTTTCCAGCCTCAATAGTTCTGTGATTCTGTGATATGATTCAGCCAGGAGTGAACAACTAACCTAGGTGCAGAAAGTCAATGGAGGTACTGTTATGTAAATGGCAGCTTATGTAAAGACCACTCTGAAATAATATGTTTTAATTTCCTCACTGAATCATTGGTCTTTCCTACTAACTGCTACAGTAATTACAATAACAGTGGTTAATTGTAATTTAAACTTAAGCCTTTAGGCAATAGCCTATCAATGGTAAATGCACATCCTTAAACCTTTACATTATAATCACACTCTGTTTGTATCAACTTGCTTAAACCTCATTTCACAAAGTCTTTCAAGTATCAGCAGCATCCCTCAGGAATGTATTTAAATCCTCTCATTTTCATTCAAATTAGGCTTTCCTTTCACTTCTAATTTCCTCCATTTTAAAAGTAAAGTTCATGTGACCCACATCACTTCTCACAATAGGAAAGCGTAAGGCTGATACAATTTAAATGGAAATAGGTGGTTAGTACAGTTGAAAATTGTTGCTACTAACATGCCATTTACATTCACAGTTCAGTTTCTCTGATTAATATTTTCTGATAGTTTGTCATAGGCTATGAGTTTGGTTAGTTGATTTCACATGAAATGCAATACAATTTTTACTCACATATTGATTTGTTTATTTTATTTGGAAGGAAATAAACTACTTCTCTCTGGCATATAGTGCAGGTTTACCCCTTATGTATCTGAGCTCCTTTCAAACTTTGGATTAGTATCCTGCCTGGACAAGATCTGAAAATTATTCCAGCTTTATTGACATATGGAAGAAAAATATAAATTGAACGTGTTTATTTGAAACCCAGGTGACCTCTCAGTATCACAACAATTGCAGTCTTGTCAAATAAAGGTTAAGAGAAGGTTTATTGTAAAAAAATACTTTTTGAATAGAATGACATTTTAACAACATTGTAAATGCTTCTGTAAGAAAAATCTGAAAGATAAATATTTATGTGTTCCAGCATCAGGAAAGTCCTCTGGAAATGTGAGCTGATGTGATCTTTTGGTCACTTATCCCATATAATATAGACTACCACTATGGCAAAAAGAGAGGTAGGCACAGGACTGGGGATGATGTGTATTTTGAGAAAACAGGCTTCTTTCTTCTCCTGTCTCCTCCCTTAGTTTCAGCTCTGTGGTGCAACAAATCCAGGACACTTATCTTTCACTCTTTCTCCAGACTCATGCTTCAATCGAAGCAAAATCTATATATGACTGTATGAGAGTCAGAAGGATACTCAAGAGTTTTCCAACTGTGGAGTGCTCTTATGACATAATACTAAGTTCAAACTATCTGGAGACTAACCTTTACTCTGTCTGAATAGAAAGCATTAAAATATGTCTCTTATGGGATACTAGGAATTCATCTACTCCCCTAGAGCAGAATTGGGTTACAAGTGAAATGCAATATTCCTGCTTGCAAGTAAGGCAAAATAATCATGAGTGGTTGTGAACACAGTCGTGAACTCAAAAGTATCAGTAGCTTGGAGTGGTTTTTGATGCCGTATACATAGAGATAGAGATACCTGCAGAAGTCGCTTAGCTTCATGATGTTTTCCCTTGAAGAGGGCAATCTCTCCTTTTTCTTTCATCTTTATTTTTATTTTGGTGAACTATTTGTAATTCTGTATTTCAAAGCTCCAATTCAAAGTTTTACTACATCTCCATTACTAATTAAATACTGAGGTAATTATAAAGATAATGTAAAATTTCTAAAGAGGATTTTCTACTTATTGGCTACATGTGAAACGAGACTGATGAAATAGAAATTTTTTTAAAAAAATACTGTAACAAGCATTTTCATGTGGACATATAAGCTTAATTAATCTTGAAAAGAGTAACTAAATTTAACTGAAATTAATAATGAATTTTTTCATTATAATGGAAGTGCTTGCCTATGAATGTACTGATTTTTTTAAAGTGATTCTACTGTTGAAATTTTGATGGATGTCTTAGAAGCTAAAAGTAATTTCCTGGAAATCTAGACTTGCCTTCAATAGTTTACACTACTAAGTATGACTGTCAGTTATCTGACTCAAAATGCATTGCTCATTAAAGAGTTTTCCACAAGGTAATTCAACAGATCAAACTTTTTTTTACTGATGTCATGTATGTTTTGAAGTATCTGAAGCTGAGATCCCCAAAATTAATAACTGCACTCACTAGATCAATAAATACATTCATGTGCACCACCCAAAAAGCCTTCCTTACATTAGTCATTTGTAACAGAATTTTCATACCTGCTGTCTATTTATAGTTATAGAGGTTATTTAATGTTCCTTTCTGACAGAAATGTTTAATCTTTGACTCAAATATTCTCCACTGTGGCTCAGGATTTCAGTTTATCATCAGTGCTGTTATTTAACTGTACAATTGGTTCAGTTCAAAATTTATACACATTTGAGATCAGTAGAGGGCAAAAATTGATTTTGTCATCGTCACAATATCTCCGTTACGTTTGAAAAGGTGCCAAAAGTCAGGCTCTTGAAACATGTTTGCTTCATGCTAAGAACAAAACTTTTTTCCTTTCTTCCCTTGTTCCTAGTGGGAATAAATGCAGCTTTGAAAAGATGGAATTCCGTACATATATGGTAAAAAGAGAACTATTGGGTAACTATTGTTATTTTATTTTTAAATTGCTTTGCTTTTCATCTTATGAATTATTTTCAGAGTATATGAAAGACTTTCATTTAGGTTAGAAACCGCTATTCTTTTCTAGTACTTCCCAAAGTGAACATTCAATTTTTTTAAATCCATATTTTAATTTGTGTTATGGTTTAGCACCAGGTTAGCCCACAAAATCATAATCTGCTCAACTGTGCAGAAGGAAATGTCCTCCCACCCCCTGGAGCTGGAGAAAAGAGGTAAAGTAGACACATGTCCGGAAACTGGGATTAGAAATCTTCAACTTTATTAAACTTCATTGAAGATTTTATTAAGGGAAAAAGGGGAAAAAAGTATGTTCTTCCTCAATTTAAGTCCACCCCTCCCCCCACCCAGACCTGGTAACCTCTGACTCCTAACAGATGCTAAAAGCTGTGGACAAGGAGGGAGTAAAAAGGAAAGACTGGGAAATCTCCTAAGCAAAACTTAAATATTCAATTTAAGTCATTTCCTAGGCAGCAGTCCGAAAATTTGCAGGAGAGAACAGAGATAAGAGGAAGATAAAAAAGAGAAGGGAGTAAAGGTGTGGGGGGGCCGTGAAGGAGAAGAGGGACAGAGTGTCCTTCTGTGTGCTACCAGCCAAAACGAAACTGAAACCAGACTCACAAACAGGGAGGAGGTACCATGAAGATGGGGAAAATGAATACCCTGTCTCCAATTAAGGACCCCCAAAATCTGTCTGGGCCACTCCACCTGCTCAACCTGTCCTCTGCGGCAGCCATCTCTCCCCTTCACTTCCACAGCCCACCAGCCTGCACCCCTCTGCCCTGGGCTTGCTGCTGTGCATAGGAGGGAAAAGTAAACATCCGCACAGCTGAGACAAGTTAACTCCTTGTAAACCGGAAGAGACTTTGATGCAGTGATACCATAAGCAAACACAATTTCACCAAATCCAGAACCATTTGTTAAAAACCTAAGGTAAATATTTATTTTCTGTAAGACAGTTTCTCATAATGAATTATCTAAGTAATACAAGTTATCACAATAGTTAGTCACCTGATTTAAGAAAGGGGGCTTATCATTAGGAATAATGAAAGTGCTGTAGTCCAGCAGTTAGTTATCATAGATATAACTTAAATTAGATTTGTAGCAGAAGTGAATCAGTTTAAAATCTTTTAAAAATAATAATCTTTCTTCATCATTTGTAGTTTACAGCACAGTTGTGCAGACAAGATGCAGACTTGGGCAACACTGGCCCTTGTCCCAGAGTAACTTAGGCACTTTGTATACTTTAGTGTGCTGTAACAGATGTGGGAACGGCTGCTGCACTGCTGTTCTGTCCTTTAGCTGCACATAAAAGCTTTTATTTTCAAAGGCATTCCTCAGGTCTGGCTTATGTTTATAAATGTGTCTTTAATCCAAAATGTAATCTTCAGAGAAGATAAAGAAACATGTAGAAAAGCTAACAAAACCCCGTGGAACAAAGTAATAACAAAACCAAAACTCTGAAAGGTACAGTATTCATGTTATTTAAAAGGGAAGACTTTGGAAGACTTTTTCATACAGCTGTCAGTAAAGAACGAAACTCACCACTGAAGTGGCTGTTGTTCACAAAGGTTTCCCAGTAGCTCTTAACAAAAACTAGATGTACATTGGAGGTCCATATAACAAAAATACAAGGAGCTGACAATATTTGATGAAAGCTGAAAACTCTGAAAACATCACCCAATTCATGTCTATTTGAGCCTTTGTCCACTTCACAAATCCACAAGAAGTAAGGCAAAAATCCCACTTTTTTCACATTTCTGTAGACTCCTTTTTAATACATGAGCAATGGAACTCTACAACCTATTTAAAACCTGATACACATCTAGCTTTGTGCACCCTATTCATGGGTGCTATGGAAGTGAAAAGCAGGTACAGGTCAGTCAGAATAAGATTCAGCTAAAAATTCTGTGTTGACATTACTTACCATATAAACATAGCCCAAGCTTCCGTCACAACCCAAAGCAATCAATACCGTTGGTGAAACCAAGAGGGTAATTCAGATGTGAGAGTACTTGACCATGCTAAGCCTGACTTTGTTAAGCACATGTATTTATTACCGTTTGAGATTCTTTGAAACATCTTCCCTGATGTCCAGTTTCTGTGGTAAATCATGTTTCTTCTGCAGTTTGTGAGTTGTATATTCTGATAGTGTGGGGATGTCAGAAGCTTCTCTGATGACAGTTGATTCCCATGTAGGTACTTGACTCCCTTCTCGATTGACTGTAATAGGAAAGCCAGGGAGTTGACACATACATGAGATTCCAGATATCAAGCAACTCAACAGTCTTATTAAGCAGACAGAAGATTCAGCCTCACTACCTGGCAGAATTGCAAAGCTAATCCACATGGAAGATTTTTATAAGACATGTGAAAGGAAGAAAAGCATGACTGGGTGTAGCCAGTATTGATTTCTCAAGGGCAAATTATTTTTTCCTTGTTTGGAACAAATGAAAACTGGAATTAGAAATATTAAACTTTATTAAAGACTTTATTAAGTAGGGAAAAAAAACCCACCAAAAAAAAAGGGGGGGAAGGAAAAGGGGAAAAGGGAGAAAGGGGAAAAGAAAAAGGGTGTTCTTCCTCAATTCAAGTCCACCCCTCCTCCAGCCCAGATCTGATAACCCCTGACTCCTAAAAGATGCTAAAAGCTGCAGACGAGGTTGGAGCAAAAAGTAAACACTGGGAATCTCTTAGGCAAAACTTAAATATTCGATTTAAGCAGTTTCCTAGGCTACAGTCTGGAAAATTGCAGGAAAGGATGGAGATAGGGGGAACATAAAAGGGAAGGCTAAAAAGGGAAGGGGAAAAAGTGTTGGTGGATGGTGAAGCAGAACAGGGACAGAGACCCACAGAGGAACAGACAGGCTACCAGCCAAAACAAAACCACACTCCCAAGACACACAAATAAGGAGGGGGTACCAAGAAGAGGGGAAAAGGAATATGCTGTCCCCAAATAAAGACCCCAAAATCTGTCTGGCCCATTCCACCTGCTCAACCTGTACCCTGCAGCAGCCACTTCTTCCCTGCACTTCCACACCCCACCGACCTGGTGGTATCCAGAATTCAACTGGTCAAGACTCCAGGCTGTCCTGCTGTGACCAGGTGACTTGCCCTCGTGCAGTTTCCCCCTTACAGTAATAACCAGAAAAACTTTTCACCAGAAATAAACACTGAAAACACATTACACTAGTATTTTCTCTCTCTGTTCTAATATTTTTTTACCTACTTCAAAGTTGAATCCTAAGCAGCTGCCCAGTGATGAGGCAGTCTCATGCATTCACTAAACCTGATTATGCAGCAATACTAATTTTCAACAGCAGTCCACAAATCTAAATATAGCTTCTGACTTACAGAACGACCACCAGAGAGCCAGGAGAAAACACGAAGACAATCATGCATTTAAAAGACAGCCTAGTCTCAAAAAAACTTGTAAATATCTTTCCAAATATCTTCAAAATATTTATCTGTTTTTTTTCAAACATCTAAAAACCAATCTCTATTAGCAGTTTATTTTCTTTGTGTCCATTTCGTTTTATCTTATTCATTTTTTGAACAGAAAGATTCAGTTTAGAGAGGAGTACAAGCAAATGAACAGTGAGATTTATCTGTTATACAACAAAATTAACACTATAACAAGCTTCCGAGGTATTTCATGACAATTAGTTTGATTGTATTATGACACCAGGACTCAGTCCACATAGGAAGAAAGCAGAAGGGGCTATGTTAGAGTTTTCTTTCTGCTTGTTTATGAATTGAAGCCTAAGCTGACATCCTGTAGTAGAATCAAGGAATGCAAGCAGTACAGTTCATAAACCTGCTTTTTCCAGGTTTCACTATATTAGAATATAAACACTTGAGGTGTATTTTACTCAGCAGGATACCTTACACTAGTTTTACTTTTGAGAAAAGACAACTAACCTAGTTTTATGTGCCCTTTTAAATATTACATTAATATTGGAGTAAGGAGTGATATTACAGCCATAGCATAAAGAGATTCATGCAGTGTGTTAGAAATAATATAACTCAGTTAGAGTTGAAATAAAAGAATAAGTAAGTCCAGCATAGCAAGTAAATATGGTTGTAGTATTCACCTTGGAGCATGAGGTGGAAGGTCAATAATGCTTATTTCAGAATTAGACTGGGGATTTGAACACGAATGTTCAAAGTGTCACTGTACAGAGGGACTGAAAGGGACCTCGAAAGATCATTTATCCAATCCTCCTGCCAGACCAGGACAACATAGACCAAGTCACACACGAACATGCCCAGGCAGGTTTTAAACCTTTCAACAGAAGGAAACTCCACAACCCCCCTGGGCAGTCCCCTCCAGTGCTCTGTCACCCTCACTGGGAAGAAGTTCCTCCTCACACAGATGTGGAACCTCCTATGCTCCAGCTTATACCCATTGCCCCTTGTCCTATCACTAGATGACACTGAGAAGAGCCTGGCTCCATCCTCCTGACACCCACCCTTCACATATTTATAGACATTAATGAGGTCACCCCTCATTTTTCTCTTCTCCAAACTAACGAGACCAGCTCCCTCAGCCTTTCCTCATAAGGGAGGTGTTCTACTCCCTCCATCATCTTCATTACTCTCTGTGCTGGACTCTCTCCAGTAGTTCTGTGTCCTTCTTGAACTGAGGGGCCCACACCAGGCACAATACTCCAGATGTGGTCTGTCACAAGTAGTTTGGCCACAGTTTCCATAAGAAAGCAGTGCCTTCTGCCTGACAGCAGGCTTTTGCTGCAAAGCAAGCTGCTGGACAGTCCAAGTCTGGTGCAATGGCACATCCTGAGAGTGATCTTGCTTTTTCCAGAGCTCAATCAGTCAGGAAGGCTTTTTGCCACTATAGTAAATTATTAAATTATTTCTCATTAACACTTTTCTTTGGCTGCTGATCTATACTTTGTCATTTATCATTTCACTATGGCTTTGTCATTGAAATTAACCTTTTAAATTTAAACTACAGTTGAGTAGTTTCTGACTCAGAATATTTTAGAGTTATACACATTAGAACAGAAAATGATGTCTGTGACATACAAGAGAAAAAGTATGTTTAATGATCCAGGAAAAGCAGAAAGCTTAAATAGACTTTTTGAGTCTTTACTCGCAAACAAAAATACAACTGCAAACTGCTCAGAAAATGATGAGAGAGCGCTTCAGTGGTCACTATCACATTTATCGATAGCCTGAGCTTCTGCAGCGACTGATGTCTAAGCCTGCCGTCTTTTCAGTACACCTTATGGGCTTTTTTTTTAGTTTGAAGATGAAATGTATATTAAGTTACAGCACGTGCCTTCAAACAGTACTGTAGAAATATTTGCTTTCCAATAGTGTTTTGAAATGGAGAAATTCTGAAGTTTTTCCTCACAATCTGTATACGCACAAAATACAGTTGTGTCTGCTTTGGATGTAGGCAAATGCTGATGAGTTACTGATACAACAATCTTGCTTCTAGGCTGAGAGAGTTTAGGAGTTTGTTTTTAATACAAACAAAACTGTTTATTTTACATAGTTTTTATATAATAATTTTTTATGACACTAAAAATTGTTTTTAAGATATCCTTTAGATAGTTTACTTTGCATTTATGCTGTGTTTTATCCTTCTGCCACTTTACATGAATTAAAATTTAAATCCTAATGTCTTTGTTCATATATCTGTATAGATATTTTTTGATAATAGCTCCACAGAGATCTATTCAAATTTTCTAGCTAATTTCAATAATTTTTGTATTGAAATATTGTGTATGTTAGGAGTAAACTGGCAGCATAGTAATCTTCAATTCAGTTCATAAATCAACATATATACTTAACTTCTACTTTATTATCTTTACCCTGAGTGATGTTCAGGTCAGCAATCTCCAACCTCTACGGGCATTTGATTTGACACAAGAGTCTCATGGGTTGAGGCTGAGCTGGAAATTAAAGAATGACAGACATTTGCTATTAGCCCCTCTACCTCCCCAAAAGGAGAAAAAAAAAAGAATAAAAAGACATGTCTGCAGGATATCAGTTGGAATACAGACCTTAAAGTAAACAACCACTCAAAATTATCATACTATCAAAATCAAAATAATAATAATATATTAGTACTCAAAGTACTCAGCTCTCAAGTGATTTCTTGTAAGAAAACACATTTACTGTGTTACTGAAACAATTTGACATTTAAATCAGGTGTGTGAATCCTTCTCTTTTAAAAATCAGCACAGAAGCAGTTTGAACAGTGATGTTTTTGACGATCTGCAATACTAAACCAGAACCAACCACAACACACATCAATGGGGCACCTGAGGACAAAGGGAAATGAAACTGGTGTGTGATTGAAGGTCACTGCAGTGCGTCTAGAACTTATCAGCAGCCATTTTATACAAGAGGACAGGTAGTTTAGTAAGTAATACAGCAAAGTTAGTATCTCAGAGAGGAGAAGGATCTAGATTCTGATAATAAAACCTTTGCAAAGAGTTAAACTCATTTTCCACCAGGATGTTGCATATAAGATACAAAACAAAGAGACTTGCATACATTTTTTGCAAAGAACGTATTTGTACTCTCTCCCTTTGTACTGACTACATCTACGTTGCTTTAAGAACTGGAACAGCTGTTAGCTTAAACTGTGCTTATGCAGTAAAAATTGAGCACTATCACTATGAAAGAAAAAAAAAGTACATAAAGAAAATTTAGGAATGGCTCTACATGGTCTCACTGCTTTTTGTAGTATGAGAGTACAATTGATGGTCAATTAATGGATGTCTTCTGAAATCTTCAAAGTCATTCTGATGTTTTTCAACTTTGGCGTGGTTATATTTCCAATCAGTTATTTATGGTTGTTCATCTGTACATGGTGTTTTACTGTGAGCAGAGTGACAAACAGTGATGAAGATCCCACTGGCTTGAAGAGATATAGTATGGAAGGGTTACTGAATAAACTGTGTGACTACCTCCCCTATAGAGCTAGGACACACTTGAGCCTAGATTCCCTACCTCTGAGTTTTGGATCACATTCTAGTTCTAATTTATAGAATCATAGAATGGCTACAGTTGGAAAGGACCTTAAAGATCATCTAGTGCCAACCGCCTTGCATAGGCTTCACTATTCACTATTCACACCTTCACTATTCAACCTGGCCTTGAGCACTTCTGGGGATGGGGCAGCCACAACTTCCTTGGGCACCCTGTTCTAGCATCTCATTACCCTCTCAGGAAAGAATTGTTTCCTAACCTAAGTCTCCCCTCTTCAAGTCTGTAACCCTTTCCCCTTGTCCTCTCACTATGCACCTGTGTAAAAAGCCCTCCTCCAGTTTTCTTGAAGGCCCCCTTCAGATACTGGAAATCTTGCTCAACCTGTCCTTATAGGGTAGATGCTCCAGCTCTCTGATCATATGAGTTGCTCTCCTCTGGACACGTGTCAGAAGCTGTGTGTTCTTCTTATGTTGAGGACTCCAGAAGTGAACTCCAGTTGGGATCTCACAAGTGCAGCACAGAGTCAATGATACTTTTAATGAAGCTCAGAACACTTCTGGCTTTCTGGGCTGCAAGCACACACTGACAGCTTATGTTGAACTCCACCAAATCCAAGTCCTTCTCATCAGGGGCTGTCCTCAGTCCTTTGTCCTCTCAATCTGTATTCATGCATGAGATTGCCTCAACCCAGATGCAGAACCTTGCACCTGCCCTTGTTGAACATCATGAAGTCTGCACGAGCCCACTTCTAGAGCCTGTCAAGGTCCCTCTGGATGGCATTCCTTCCCTTCAGAATGTTGACTGCATCACACAGTTTAGTGTTAACAGTAAACTTACTGCGGGTGCATTCAATTCCACTGTCTGTGTTGCTGACAAAGATGTTCAATAGCACTGGTCCAAGTACTGTCCCTTGAGGAACAGCATTTGTCACACCTTTCCATTTGCACACTGAACCATTGATCACAACCCTAGATGACCGTTGAAAGTATCTTCAAACTTTTTATGATTTTATGATCCTATGATTCTATTATATGGACTGATATAAAAAAATTAACTCTGTCACATAGAAACCCGCTACCTTTCATGTTCATGCCCTTCAGTTTGCTTTGCTGCATTTCTTTTGCTTTCTTTACTCCCATTTTAGTTATTGTCCTGGCAACCTAAATATATAGCGTGGCACTGTAGCATTCTATACTGATGATTAATTTAGAGCTGGAACTTTTCATCATTTCACATAATCTGTTCCATTTTTTCTATATTGATTTATTGTATTACAAATTTAAACTTCAGACACCATCAAAATTTTTACAGACTGGTTGCACTGACATGGGTCAAACAAGTGACTAGGGGATAACACGGACTAAATGCACATTCAAAAGACTGAATTAACTTCCTCTGTGCAGTGCAATTACAGTCTTACAAAAAGGATCTTATTTCTCAAAAATATAATGGAATTATTTCAGCAACAAATTTCTTAGGACTCAGGCACTTGATTCCTCTTGTCAGCTACACATATTTTCTGAAAATAAAAACCCTTTTGAATTCAAAGTTTGTAAAGGAAATTGCCTTTTGTCTGTCTAAACTACTGAAACCAAAAGTGACAAAACTGGCGTCTTGTAACAAACCATTTTCTGAGCAGGTGGCTTGAAAATTATACTAACACCATTCTTATTAACACTGAATATAACACTTCCACTAGATTTACTATTAATATTTGCAGTTTTCAAAATATATTTTTCTTTTTTCCCTCACACAAAGTAACTGTTCAACTACAGGAACATCATGTCATTGTTAGAAAAACAGGACATAAATATATGCCATTGCCTTCTTTCTAAGCAGGGGGGTAGTACAGCATAATGTTTATATAAATTCTGAATTTATATAAACCATATACTCTTTGAGCGAGAACTGAAACATAGTATTTTTAGACAAGCTAAAGCTCTATGACTATTACTTTCTCTCACCACAATGCATTAGGTAATTAAAGTTCAATGTTTTGAAATTCTAATTTTCCCTTAATATTGAAATTGAAATGTCTCACTAACCATACTCTTTATTCACTTTGATACTGCAGTTGGGAGCTGCTTTTCTTTTCCCTACTGCAAGCTCCCATTTCACAGTTTGTTCTTTAAAGCAAACCACTCAATCCATGCATAACTTCATTAAAATCTAAGAACTCTATAATGAAGCAGGATTCTGGCTTAAGAGATGAAATTGCAAAGTCAGAAAGACAGCACTTGCTTGCTCATGTTCCATTTAGAACCTTGTTCTAGATCACCACGATTTGATTAATATTTTACATTCCTGACTGAGGTAAAACTACGGATATCATAACAGAAAAAGTAGGACATGTTTAAAATTATTCATTTTCATATTGAAGATTTCCTCTCAGATAGTAGGCTAGAGGTAATTATTCTTTCCTTTCTGTAAGTTTTAGGGGTTTTGTTTTAAATACCTCTTATGTCATGTAAATTTCCCTTTTCACAAGAACAGCTATCTATTGAATTCAGAGATTCAACTATTGTTCCATTCTTAAAATCTTTGTGATTTAGCAATATTGTCTGACTATAGGCTCAATTGTCTCTGTTGTTAAGTCATGGAACAGACATTTTTAATTGCTTGCAATATTTTTTTAGAAATGTTAGTGTGACTTTAGGGAAAAGTACAGGACAAAAGTACAGGACAAACTTTATGATTCAGTAAAAGTGTCTTTTATCTTAATAAAATTGACCTAAAGTTAATTGAGACTTTTAATGATACAGAGTTCTGCATAGGTCAGTGGCAATTTTAGTAGGGAGGCACTTGTTTAGTTGAAATCGAATAGTGGATCTTTAGGACCAAATCTTCCAATTTGTAGCCAACATTTGTGTCCCTGTAAATCCTTTCTGACTTCCTAACTTGTTTATGATTTTTACCTTTATTAGAAATTAACTAAGCTTTGCTTCTCCTTGAAAAATGTCAAGGGTACATTTAAGATGTGCTCTCTGAAGTGAGTGCCAGCAGTATCAAAGAATAACAGTTCTTCAGGGTGCTGAAGGTTAAAGTTTCTGGGCTTCACATCAGACTGCCAATATCAAATGCAAGATCATGAGATCTTAATAAAACACACATGGTTTTGATTAACGAAATGAATCACACTAAGTGCTGTTTTATGACCTTTAACCATTATTCAGGGTAAGCTAATGTTATTGGCTGACAACAAGACAATCTTTCCTGTAATGGCAGCTATTAAATCCATGAGGAATCAAGTCATTGTGCAATTCATATAAATTAATCAGATACCTTGGCTAAGCAGAACTAATATCCAACGTTGTTACCAGAACCCACAGTAAAACAGTACTAGGGGTCAGCTTAATAATAAAACCAAATTTTTCTAACCACAATTTTTTGCTTTTTGTTATGCTTTATTCAAGCAGGTTTTAATTAAAAGCAACTATCCTGTTGTGGTTTTGTGATACTCATGACAGTTCGCAATAAGATGAAGCAAATATTGTTGTGGTTCTTTAAAGCATCTGACAGTGAAAGACAATATAATGACTTATACCACAAATGCCCTGGAAATGGAACATCAGCTCAGCAAGAAATGTCTAACAGATTGTTTTGGAATGTACGTATTTGTCACATCAAGGCAAATATGTTGATTATAATGATGCATTTCTGAAAGAAGGAGGAGCATTTCAGGGAGGAGAAAATGAAAAATCTATCCAGCAAATCAAAGTTACATAAGACCTTAGGGCAATTAATTTGACCCTACCAAAGATATTCTCTTTAAAGAACTTGTTTAAAGATCTTATGACATGCACTAGAAGGAGTTCTCACAGTGAAGGTTAGTGAAAGTCATACTAGAGTTAGCTTAATTTGCAGTGAACAGTATTTTAATTATTTTAATATGCTTGCAAAATTATATGGCTGAAATGGCAAAACATCCATCAATCTTTATATATTCAAATATCCTTTTGATTTTGGTCACTATAACTAATGGGTTAGTGACATCCACTGGCTACCTCATGTAAGTTAAAACATAAAATATAATGGTTTTAACTCTTAGATGGTTATGTCAAGCTTCATCCTTCCACATATTATGGAAGGAGTGGCCCAACAGGCAGGTCTCTAGGGCCATGTTGGTAGTCTAAAGGGATGTCATGGGTTTAGATTATTGGTTCATAAATTACTGCCAAATTTTCTCAAGCCCAAACACCAATTAGCGTTTCTAAATGAGACAGTAGCTGTTAATGGTAGGAGATACATGACTCCTTGATGAATATCTAAAGATCCAAGAAGAGAATGAGGACAGTAAAGGTAAAAAGATTTACAAGCAGAAGGTGGACAGTCTAAGCGTTTACAAGAACCTCTTCTTCATGTGGACTCTGTTCAGAACCAATCTTTAACATTCCCAAAGGACTGAGTACACTCTCATGACTGACCTCACTCCAGGGGCATATTTTGTAGGAAACTTTTTCCTTCTTTATGACAGCATGGACACTTTCCTTGTAAATCTTGCAGATGACATCATGAATAGTACAGCACACATTTCCAATCTAACTATTGCTGTCAGAATGTCATGTGTGAGACCAAATTCTTTACAGAACAGAGTAGTATATGGTCTTCATACATGAGGTATTTGAGGCATTCCACATTGATAGAAGAAAGACAATTAAAGAATCACATGAAGCACATAAAGATTAATCATTTAAATTAGTCAAATATAAAAAACTCAAGAGGTCTCTTAACAGTTAATACAATCAAAATAGACTCCAATGAGAACAGAAAGTAGACTTCAGTATGAAGGGCACTGGTAAAAACTAGAGTCAGGGAGAATACTCTGCTTCAGATCATTTTTCTGCTTAAAGAGTGCATGCAATTGCTCTTGTAATTTTCTTGCCATGAGAGTCAACAATGACATTTTGCTATTTCAACAAGAGAAGTGTCAGCCTTAAAACACAATATGATGCAGAAAAGCTGCTGCTTAAGACCCTAAGAAAGTCTTGTTAATTATTTATAGACGTGAGTATATACAGGTGTTTTCTAGCAATATTAGCTTTAAGGTGATTTCAAGCATAGAATCAAAGAATCATAAAATGTGTTGGGATAGAAGGGACTTTTAAAAATCTGTTTCCAAACCCCTGGCTGTGCACATGGGGCACCCACAGATTCTTGGGGCAACCTGCTCCAGTGCTTCACCACTTTTATTATAAAGAAATTCTTCCTTATAGCCAATCTAAATCCATCTTCTTCCAATTTAAAACCATTGTCCGTTGTCTTGTCTCAACAGGTCTTGGTAAGAAGACTTTCTTTTTCTTCCTTAATAGCTCCCTTCATGTATTGTAAGGTGCTACAGCTTAACCCTGTAGTCTGACCACAAACCTGCGCATTTAATAAGGTTAAATATTTTGCTAGCAAAATTGCATAAAAATGCCAAGTTTCAGTGCAAACCAGAAATGATAAAGACTCCCTGCATGTACATCTGAGCTATAAATGCATAGAAGTATGCAGTTACAATAAAAATGCTGAGACAATCTTAACCATAGGTGTGTGAACACAGCAAATTCTAATTGCTCTCATTATTAAAGACTTGAACTGGCTGTGTGTTTTACAGAACTCATTCTGCATTCTGGTCATAGCTTATTTCTTGACCACAGTTTCAAAGTACTTCTGATTACAAAAAATACTTCTGTGGATATTTTTGGGGTTTTTTTTCCTATGTCTAGAGCTCATATATTTCCTGTGGTACAGCTTGATCTTTGTCACCGCTTGAAATTATTTTGCTAAAATTATAGATTGATACTTGTTCCCTTTGAGAAAACAATACTGCAATTGACCTAATAAATTCCTCTCTGGAGCCTAAAGTTTCTTGGTCACATCTAGTTCAGACACATTTTCATGACCTTTATCACCTACAAAAGATGCAACATATACATCTTCTTTCTTCCCCATTGCCTGCTGCTTACAACACAAGTAGTTGAGTGGAGGAGGAGTAGCCATTCTGAAACCACAGCTTCTTCATATACTGGTTAGAGAGATGAGAAAAATGGACAGAAAAGGATAGAACTAATTATGAACACCACCACATGTTCTGTGATACTCTTTTGAGCAAACTTGTTGAATCAACTATAAGGCAATGACAGATTATTTCTCCCCTATTTCTCTTTCTACAGCAAAGAGTGAAGAGATTTGTCATGCAAAGATGATAATCTATTTCTTGCTTTCCACTTCAGAGAACACAGCTACGTACAGCCAAGATTTTTGGCATAGTCAGAATTAGCTTCTCATTTTGTGAGAAAAAACCAGTTCCTTTGATTTGTGAAATATCTGAGATGACATATCTAGGATCACGTCTTTCTCACATCTAAGGTACTCACTTAAAAGTGTCCTACTACTGTCCACAAAGATGTTGCTGAGTTACCCAGTTTGTTGATGCAGTAATTTATGTATTTTACCTTGGTGCAAAATAGAAATGATATGTTCCTCTTCTAAATGGTTACAGTTAAATCATACTTGGGAGCTTTTTTTGTCATGAAGTATTTTTAGCTAATTTCTTATGTTACAGTCATATTTTATTACTAGACATATCTCCCAACAGGCCATTGAAGAGTATTTTCCTGTCCTGTTTAGAGAGTTGATCCTACTCCTGTTGCACTTAATGGGCATCTGTCAGATTTAATTTCAGTTGATTCAAAATTGTAAAGAGCAGTGTTGGCCACTGACATCCAGTATGACATTGCAAGTAAATAATTTTTCATTTCAAATCTTTACACAGAATATGAAAAAATCATGTAACAGAGTTTTAAATTATGAAATAACATATATGAACTAAACTGAGGAATTATCATTTACATCAGCTAATATGCAAATAGTTCATCAGTAACTCTATGCACTGAGGAATTACTCATACAGTGCCAGTAATGTTGCCTGTCAATGCATCTCACCTTCCCTAAACATCTTACACAGCAGGCTTTGTTGTGATTCTTTTGTGCTGTGAGAGTTAAGTATGTACCTGACAGACCTTTTTCATCAATGGGTAAACTCGATCCATTATTTTACCTGTGGAAATGATGATGTGGTTCCTACCTAAAGAATTTCTAGTGGAGGTGGTGTCTCCACTAGAAATGTAGGGTGTGTTATTAGCAGACTAGTTTATAAACTCTTGCTTTTCTTAATCACCTTTTGTAGAGTGACTGAACTTCTCCTCTACCTCTACTCTGCCCTGGTGAGGCAACATCATGAGTATTGTGGCCAGTTCTGGGCCACTTAGATCAAGAAGGACACAGAACTACTGGAGAGAGTCCAGCACAGAGCAATGAAGATGGTAAAGGGAGTAGAACACCTTCCTGATGAGGAAAGGTTGAGGGAGCTAGGCCTCTTTAGCTTGGAGAAAAGGAAGTGAAGCATGACCTAATTAATGTCTATAAATATGTGAAGGGTGGGTGTCAGGCAGATGGAGCCAGGCTCTTCTCAGGGTCATGTGATGACAGGACAAGGGACAATGGTGTAAGCTGGAGCATAGGAGCTTCCACATTAGTATGAGAAAGAACTTCCCAGTGAGGGTGACAGAGCACTGGAAGGGGCTGCCCAGGGGAGTTGTGTCCTTTAAATGTCTCCAGAGAAGGAGGCATTTAAAACCCACCTGGATATGTTCCTGTGCAACTTGGTCTAGGTGATCCTGCTGTTGCAGGGGGATTGGACTAGATGATCATTTGAGTTCCCTTCCAATCCCTAGTGTTCTGTGGTTCTGTGACCATAAGGAAGCAGTGGAGTGAAGAAGATAACTGGATGCCAAGGACTTACAGAACTTTTCTTTCAGCACTCTACAACAGGGAATAAATTTATTCAGCTCTACTTAGGTCTGATGATCCTTCGTTGCAGTACCCCAGTCAGTTTTAGGCACCATAGTTTAAGAAATTGTAAAAGAGTACATGAGGATGACATACATGACAAGCATGTGAGAGAGTGCATGAAGCAATAAATAATCAAGATGTCTTGGCTGGCAGCAGGATGCGGGAAGATGCAGTCTTATAATTATAAAGGGTTGGAGAAAATGTAATGAAAGCAGAAGGAAAGGAGTAGACATCAGTTCAAAATGTAAAAAACATCCAATCAATAAAATATCTAATTTTTTTATGTTATGAGACAGTGGAGTAGATTGTTGTGGGATGTTACAAAACTGCTTCTACAGAGGTTTTCAAGAGTAGATTAAAATATCTTTGTTAGGATGTCTTCATTGTAAGATGATGACCAAGGAGATCTTCTAAGTTCCCTTCTGATCTTTTACCTGTACACATTTGCCTCTTTTTCATTTTGTATTAGCAGGAGGAGGCTACATTTTGTAACTCAAATACAATAGAAAGCATCAGTTGGTTTTATGAAAAACGTTTCATTACTGCCTGTTTACATCTAAGGTAGAATATTTCAGAAATCCAGTCTTCGGAACATAAAAGTGGCAATTCTCTTCGTTTAATAATAATTATAGAATTCTACAGAAATACTGTATCCAGATTTTAGAAATGTACCTCACCTACACCCTTTCTAAACATTAGCCATTTGTTTCTATATTTCCTGTTTAATTTGTGGCACAATCTGATTCAGAGATGTTCTACAGGTTACTTGTCTCAAATTGATGATAAAGATAGTCTATTTTTTTTACTGCACATTACATTGTACATTTAAAATCTTAAATCAAGTATTTTAGGGGTTGTGTTGTCAAAAATTCAAACACATGCTTATACAAGGCAGTGGAATGAAGAGTTTGTAAAGACTTCTGACATTCTGAACTGAAATGTAGCCATGTGACATATGTTCTCTTGTAGCTGCAGATCAACATCTTCCTAGTGATGACTCAAACCAAAAAAAACCAAATTCCAGCATATTTCTATCTTTAAGTAAGTGGTTTTAAAGCCCTTGTAAGCCCAGGCTCAAATCCATGAGACAGAGCAATTACATTTCTCATATTGGGGGATTATCTTCCCAATTAAAGGAAAAGGAAAAAAAAAAAAGATCAGGTTATTTTGAGAAATCTAGTTAATTGATTAAACTGCTGGCTTGCTGCTACTATCTTATTCAGCTCCCTCCACTAAAGCTATCAACCTTTAATCACAATTCATTTGTCTGAAGAGTTAATACACATCTAGCTTTACAGTGCTATTTTTTGTAACTCACTTAATGTACTTTGTTGGCTGCAACTTCATTGTGAAATAAAACTGAATGTGTTATAAAATCAGCTGAACTGACTTTCATAATACTTGTTGAGAAAAATACCATTTCTTAGTTCAGGTTAGTATAGGAGCTGTAAAGTGCAGCTTTTCACATACATAGCCTGAGGACAAGTGCTAGGATTCCTATACTGAGGAAAAAAAGTCTGTTATGTAGGTATCAACACTTTAAACAAGATTTTAAGTGGTCATTTTAGTAAATAGAAATTTTAGAGGAAGAAAATGGTTCAGCTGCCTAAACCTAACTGTCAGTCGTGTTTACATGCTACAATTCATGCTCCTTTCCTCCAGCTGCCACTTCAGTACAGGCTTGTCATGGGACCTGTGTCATAGGTTTCACTCTGTACTTGCATCAAATATACTAGATCATATGGATCGTGTAATATTTCTACGTTAACATAATAATACAATGACTTCTGAAAGCTAAATCTGTACTTAATAAATAATAATATTATGTAATAATGTTTGATATTTGTAATAAGATTTGATTGACCTACAAATATTTTCTCTTGTCCTCCTAAATGTACAGAGAAATTCAGTGTTTTGAAGTTTTCCAAACCAATTTATTTTTAAATATCTGTTAAGTGATGTAAATTAATTGACTGTGAATAACCATACTGAGCACAGAACTGACCTTGTGTTATTTGACTTAACATGCAAAAGAAAAGATTTGGAAGCTTAGTATAAAGCTCTGTTCTGTTTTCAACTGTCACAGCTGTAAGGTATTTGTAAAAATAAATTATAAATACTCATATTCACCTTTTAATGAGGAACTCACTCTAACAGTGTTTACATTTTATCTATATTTTGAAATTCTAAAATCTGTACCAAAGTAATAAAAAAATCTATGAGATATTTTTAAAGTTCCTGTAAAAACATTAAAGTCAATTGTCAGGTTTAATGAAAGTTCTGTACCTGATTTACTTACAGGTAATTCATAGGGTGAGTACCAAAGACTTACTTCTTTACTAGCAAGTATTGATAAATTTATAGAACTCCCCTGAGAATAATACAATCTGATTGACTTAGGGACTTTCATTACTGTATCTGGCAAAAATATGTGCAGGCTTCACAGGAAGGGGGAAATAGGTAGTTTACAATCTGAAGTATTAATAGAATTTTGTTGAACAATAAATATTTAAGTAATGTTCTTGCAGTCAATGGATTCATAATCCTGCCTTTAGATGTCAGCCATACCATAGAGGAATTTCAAAAAATCAAATTTTCCCATTCATCTTGGAACACCCAACATTATGAACATTGTTGTCCTTTTCAGTGACCTCAATGGGATCCTCTGTTTCTCTCTAAACCAGAGCTTTACCTGGAAAAAAACATCTGTGCCACTCATTCATTTAGAGATTATGGACATTAACAGGTGGCAGGACGTCATGATGTGATGTGTTGCTAGTTACCTGACCAGCACTAATGAGGAGACTAAGGTCCCTCAGCACTAGGCACCGAATCAACTTCTTTATGTTTGGGCCTCTATCTTAAATTGTGTCAGTTTATCTGCTTTACTGATCATGCTTATATCTTAGGAGGAAGACTATTCCATTTTGTCCATGTGAAATAAAGCAAGTATATGGAAATGCTAAGTGCTGGGAAACAACACATAAATAACACAACACTGAGTGATTTCAGCTTATTGGGCATAATATTAATTTCAAAGGCTCATGTTGTACTTATCACTTGGATCAAAGGTGCTGGCAGCCCTCTTCCAGAGAGATCTGAGAATATGATGTGCTAGAGGAGATGACAGGTCCTGCTGTGCCTACATGCCCTCTACCCACCATGAATGGTTGCAAAGCTTAAACACCTGTCTTTGACTTCCTCTGTAGTAACCATGTGCTGGAACTCAATGACTTCTGTATTTATGTTGGCTTATGGAAATTTCTAATTGCTTCAACAAATACAATAGGATGATGATCACTAGTGGTGTGTGATAATTTGTGCTGGAATTTTGTGAGGAGAAGATGAAGTATTAGTAAAGCAAATCTATAGAGGGTTGCTGAAAAATATTTACATTTTATTTTGTATTTCTATACATTTACATGTATACCTCAAGAGATGGCAAGTGTAGATGTGGAGCAGATTAGAAATAAAATATTTTTCATTAGAATTTAATAATTACTTCAAATACTTCCTTCTTTGTTTTTTCTTTCTCAAAATCTTCTACCATTAGTTTCCTGCTTTCAATTTCTATGCAATGTATTATTAAATTTTACAGAATTTTAAAATTCTTATGTAAAATTGTACATCTAGCAAGAGTTGTGAAACTCTCCTGCATCAGTTTGAGTTCATTTACTTTTCTATGAAAAGAAATGTCACTACATTCCATTTCATCATGAAATTTTCATGGCTGTGAAACCCCAAAGCAAAGCAATCTCCAGCATGAAAGTTTCTCCCCAATCAAACCCATATGCACAACTGAGTCATTCCCCTCTCCTCACTTCTCCCACCAACCTTCTTTCTTTCCCTTGAAAGAATACATAAAAGACTAAGATTGAGATTATTCTGAAGCTTTCAAAATGGTTTTTTTTTTTCTTTCAAGTTAATGTAGTAAACATTTTTTTTGCCATTTGACACTAATGGGGACTTGAGTCCTATGTAAACCTGAAAGACAGGCAGATCCATTTAATTGCAAAGTGGCCTCTTAGAAGCAAGTGTACATAAAATCTTGACTTACGTCACATGAAGAAGGTTCATAGACTTTCTGGATTTCATGGACTTTCTAGCAAATGATCACATACATTTAATTATTTCATCTGGAATTAAAAATACTTACCTTTGATATGTGTCTATCACAATCAAGGCAGATCAAATCACAGATCTTAATTGCTTTACTTAATACTTCTTTTCATTTGCTCCAGTTTATCTTTGCATGTGCTGCTCTTTGTGATTAAATACTCTTGATCACTCACGAGCTCATGCTGAGCTGTATCGTGTTTCACAAAGCATCACAAGGTAAAGCTGTTCAGGATCAACACAGAGAGAAGACAGTTGCCCCAAATTCTTCTTATTCTGTTGCATCTGGACATCCAGAGGCAGCATATTTTCAAATCAAAATGTAAAAATATTATTTTTTAATCTTAACTAGTACCAGCAATTTATAGAAACAAGCACAATGCCCTTCACAATACGTTCCTGTGCGACTTGGTCTAGGTGATCCTGCTATGGCAGGGGATTAGACTAGATGATCTTTCGAGGCCCCTTCCAATCCCTAATGATGCTATGATTCTATGAAGAAGGACTAAATAATAAAGTTTCCTTACCCAGTTGTAGTTTCCAAACTATTAGGTATTAAATGAAATCAGCAAAGAAAATAATCCCATAAAATTTATTGGAAATATGAAAAGCAGTATAGATTGGAATGTAGTTGTCAACGTGAGGCTTTAAAATTCTCACCATGAAAGCTATTAGAAACATGGATACAAGCACTGACCTTCATACGATTTTTCCTTGAAAATCCTGTGGCTTGCAAATCATCAGTCATTCTCATGGTATAAATTTAACTTGCCAAGCCTCAGATCTGAATCTCTGCAGTTTTTCTTTCTGTTTCAGTCACTGTGAGCTGCCTCACTTAGTCTTTCTGTTGCACGTATTACAAATATTTGAGATCTGAAGGCAGCACTACATGTTCAAGCATGGTGTAAGATATTCCCTTTCCCACTCTGTTCATCTGTTCCTGTTGCGGTTTGAAAGTTACCAGAATTTTCAGATGTATAGATTTGTGCTTTCACGAAGGAAAAATGTTATGTTACTTTAAGAGGACCATGCAACCAGTGACCTGTTCTGGGGGAGATTACACTATAGAATTGTCCTAGGTACCTGCCCTTGAGGGATGGACTAGGTGAGAAGATAAAAGGGGTGAGTGATCTTAGCCCTGCCTCTATTTGCTGCCCCATGCTCACCAGCCCCTTTCCCACAAACACTTCCAGGGTGGTGGGGGGGGCGTGAAATATGGGCCTGATGCAGCCCGGCCCTGGTCTGGACCCTGATGGCTGCTCATGGCCCCAACCCCGGCTCAACAGCAGTGGTGCAGGCTTGAACCCAGCCTAGTCTGGAGCTGGCAGAACCAGAGAAGCAAGACCTTATTGCTGATCTACCATTCCCCTACCATTTTCCCTAAGCTATCCATTGTCTGGCAAATTCTATCCAAGACCTTACTGAGACGTAACTGCTTTGTTTTCTTTTCCTTTATCTTTAGTCGTGGCCTTGAAGCCACCACAAAATTGGTCCCAAAAACCCAGGAGCAAAGCAGTTTCTTAGTTTTGAGTCGCTTCAGTTCCATATCTTCAGGGTTGTGTTTCCATCTAAACTTTTCAATCTGTAATTGAATGTTCTCTTTTTCATGTTGATTTAATAGTCATCTAGTTCCCAGCTGAAGAGCAGAGAAAATAGACACTGAATCCTTACAAACTGTGTATTATCTATCTGAAATGGTACACTGTAGGCTTTCATCTTGTCACATTCCCCTCTGCCTTTAAAATGTCTGGTATTGTTTGCTCTGTATCTTATAGCTAAACACTCTAACAACGGCTACAGCTGACTGAAACCGAAAAGGCTTTTCTCTCTCTGCTCTGTGTGTGCCCTTTTGTTGTGTTGCTCTTTATTTTAACTATATTTATCAACAGAGAATTGTTGACATTACGCTGTCATCATTCAGATGAAGAGCTACACATTCAACATGTAGTCTACCACCTCTGATCATATATATTAGACTCTACAAGGAAAGATCAGGTCATCCACGGCAAGGTCATATCCTTTATCCTTATGCCAACACTTGAGGCAGTTAAGGTACAAGGTTTTTTGAGAAGTTAAGGTACAATATGTTTTGAGAAAAAGAAGATTTTAAACTTATAAATTTAAAAAAAAAAAATAATTAAAATGATGAGTCAAAGAGCCCTGACTACTGAGAGTAGTGCTACTTGTATTTTACTTTGTGCTGTTTTTTTTTAAAGCTTATTTAGCTCAAAGCAATCCTTTCTTTCTAAAGTTCCTAGAGATCTAAAAATATGGCTACCAGAGTAGCCATATCAATAAAGACAAATAACCAATATATTCTAGTTTTGGTGATCCAGAGAATATATTTGTGATTCAAAAGGAGATGCACAGCCTTTAGTTGTAAATAATGAAGATAACATTACAGTAACTACACTGCACAGCTTCTTTGTTCAATATATGGGCATTTTTAATATCGGGCAAGGATACTTTTTTCTTGGCAGTACTTGGATGTTATTAGTATTCTCCCTTGCTTTATTGTACTGGTTTAGCGTGTAGTTTTAACAGCTGAGTTTACTAATGGTAAATTCTTTTTAACACTGAAAACTGGAGAGCTAACTCCTCTTAGTGGGAATGAATTTCAATAACATTGATACTGGGCTTTTTAGCAGCAGTTTAGAGCTTAATGTTCTGGATATTTGCAGAGGTTGATGTAGCCTTTGCTCAGGCAAACTCTTTTTGATGTCAAATTTACCTGAGGAGATCTGAGTAAAAACTTCTGAAGGCAGGAAACTATATGCAGTTCTGATTATTAATACTTTAAGGCTTGCTAGGGTGTGTAAATAAATATAATTTTTTTCAGTGCCTTCAACAAGATTTTGGACAGACTTGGACGTTTATGTGTTTGCGTAAAGTTGGCATGCATTTTGATAGTTCTATTGACATTTTCCAAAACACTTGAGAAAGCTCACCTTTAATATCTGCCCAAACTGGAAGGCACCTAGAATGCTTTGCTGAACTTGTACTCCACATGACTTAACTTAAAACACACTTTCTTCACTCCTGGTGGCAGGATGCATTAGTTTAAATGTATTACACCTCAGATCACTTTATTTGTGCTCTTGCAGTTAATTAATAGTCCACAAGCAAGTAAAGTCTATGTGGCATTAAGATGAAAATATACTAATAAATAATGTAACTCATCTTTGGTAATACTGGATTGTTTCTCAAAGTATATTTACAAGCAGAATTTCCAGTATACATTTTAAACTTCTAGGTGACAGTCCTTTATTTTGGAAAAATGTTTTTGCTGTTCTGATCAAAGAGTGTGTACAAAGTATGATCTTGTATATAATTGTAGTCAATTAGTATTTCTCCCATACCCTTTTTCCTAGAGATTTCCAGATATGTGACAAAATCTCCACTCAGACATGAATTGCTTTCCTAGCTTCCAAGTCTTATGCCCCTCAGTTATATGAAACAACCATAACTAAAGAAACGATAAATGAGAAGGAAGCCAATTCATATTAAAATTGAAAAATAAATGATAGAAGTGTTGAAATGAAGGCAGAAAATTACATGAGTTTATCCCATTCTCAGACCATTCCTTGCTTACGTCCACAGTTAAGCTTGTTAACTCAGTTTGGACCAGAGTACATTGTCTGTGCACTTGCTGTTTTCTTTTTTATTCCCCCAGAACACAGAACAGAGGTCATCTTTTAATATCAAGTCCATACTTCCAGTGGGACCAATTTCTAGAAACAAAAGTGTGTAGCTGCTGATGGGCTGCTCTCTTTCTTTATTGTCAAGTAACTAACAGCAACTTTCTGCTCAGACAGTTAAATATTTGATAACTCTACAGCTGATTCTACACTTCCCAGCTGTCAGAGAAATTAAGTTCTTTAGAGGAAAGAACTTAATTGACCTTGCATTCTTTTTTTTTTTATTGTTATGAGTATTATGTATGTGTTTAGAAGCACAAGTAACAGCTTGCTGCTGTTGAAAAATGTTCAGAGCCAAGAGAAAAAAGAACCAAACTGCTTGCTCTAGATGCACAGTAAAGTAAAATTCAAGATCAAACATGTTTCTTGAGAGCCAGGGTTCCTTTACCATGGTTTGAGAGGGCTTATATTTCTTAAATATCCCATGTTAGCCACAAACACTTAAGATGACACTTTGGGCCCAATTTATTCCTGTGTCACTTGAGACTTGTTACTGCTTGGAGGAAAAAGAAGGTTCCACTGAAGTTCTGTGGTAACATTGCAGTCACCACAAAAATATCTGCACACTTAAAAGTGTAACTTAAAAAAACCCTTGTCCTATTCTTATAAATGCTTTCCTCCCACATTTTTTCTCAACGAGTGCCTGGATTTGCAGAAGGCTGGAACAACTTGCTGCAGAATTACAGCTTGTGCAATTAGCTATGCTTTGGCACCTAAGGGACTTTTCCTTCTAAGCTTTTAGACTATTCTCATTTTGATTCCTAGATTGCAGTTACATGTATGAATGAATTTAAAATCCAATAATTATTGACAATATAGAAAAGTGGAACTAAAAAAGTAATGTTTCTTAAAAAGAGATGCGAAAACAGAAGTCTTGAGACAGAATGATATCCTCGTGGTAGGTTCAGGCTTCTATTTTTCTCCCCTTCCCAGCAATAGTTCTGCAGCCTTTTACTTGTGCTGAAGGATGTGACTTATTACAACAGTGCATCATTTCAGGTCTTGCAAGCACTGAAAGATTACCTTTGATTACATGACTGTGTAGGCTGCCAGTACCCTCAGCATGGACCTAAGGGCTAGGAGCTACCGCAGACTTCCCTCTGCTGGGCTGCCAGATTCAGTCCAATTCCCCTGACACTTTTCAGACCACAGTGTCTTGTGGCTTGGTCACTATTCAGACCATACACTCAGACTGAGGGTGTATCATGAACTCTGATTAAGAAAACATTTCTGGTAGGAATGCAAAGAAATTCTGACACAGATATTTCTACCCTCATACTCTGGTGCTTCCTCTCAATTTCACATTTTATTCAGATGCTTGACAGAAATCTATGTATAATAAAGACCCAAAATGCTACATAGTAATTCATTTTGGAAATCAGAGCTGCTTCAATATTTAATTATTCTGAACAAAAATTATGCAGGAGGTTCATCCCCTTGTCACTAACTTTTTGGAATGCCATAAATAAAAATTCAATTTCCCTTTTCTTCTTACTCTCTATCAGATTAAAAAATGCTATACAAATAAATCAGATTCTAATTTCTTAAGCTTCTTTATTTGCTGTAGATTTATTTATAATTCCGAAAATGCATCGTATTTGAACTCAAGCCTCTCTGCCCCTTTGCTGTGATTGCTTTGTCTTTCCACACTGTCTCTATTTCAGTAGAAGTGTGGTAAGAAAATATTTCATTGTATATTTGTCACCGCTATTTTTTCTGAAGTTCTTAATAGGGTCATGTGTTTATACCCTGAAGAATTTAAAATGTTATTTACTTTATTATTTATTGTTTTTACTAATAAGAAACTTATTAGGAAAAATTTGACTTCTGCTAAATTTGATGAGCTTGATTTTGCATTTTGACGGCTAAAGATCAAGTCAGTAGCAATGGAGAGAAAAAAGAACAGCAGCATCCAAAACTGAGAAAGAAAGGTGAATTTCTAAAGATGAGGACAGCAGAAAGACTCCATATCTTCAACAGAGGCAAGACGTCATCCAAGTTACTGTTCAGAAAATATCCAGATGGTTTCCTTTTTTTCTCTGTGACTTTCTACCAGGTCATCTTCAAATAGATACACTCTTCTATTTTTAGTTCATTCATTATTCTTCTTCATCTCCCTCTGTGATGAAGGGACAGGTCTGGTGCCAGTGGCAGCAGTCTGAAATGAATAGATGCTCTAACTGACCCTTTCGTGGCCACATCACAAGAAAGCATTTAGTACTGTTATTTATGATCTACATGGACGATCCAAACCCTTAAATTGCTTCAAGAAAAAACCTATCATTTGGAGGCTACTACCACAGCTTTTCTCACACAGTTACTCTCTAGACTAGAATAGTTGTTCACCAGTGAGTAATAAAGGTTATCTTTGTTTTCAATAATTGCCACCAAAAAATTATTTTCAAGTATGATGAAAACCAAATGGCTTTTTAGTGCAGGATATTTTCTCAAAAGTTACTTGGAAAAGTAATGTAACTGAAATGTAATCTACACATTGACAGCCAAATTTAACCTATGAAGTATATATTGATTAGATTTGTAATGAGGTATAATACAATAAAAAATACATTACAGGTTTAGAAAATGCAGAAAGTATTACTTTCAATTATTTCATAGGGTCCACCAAATATCTAGCATTGTCAACACATATAAGTAAAAGTTTGTAAACTCTCTGAATCCAATG
The DNA here is from genome assembly GCA_013400115.1 of Rhinopomastus cyanomelas. NCBI lineage: Eukaryota > Metazoa > Chordata > Aves > Bucerotiformes > Rhinopomastidae > Rhinopomastus > Rhinopomastus cyanomelas. Next base: position 28,928 of record VXBP01001305.1, on the reverse strand, counting down.
CAGATCTTTTGGCATCACAGAATCATTCAGGTTGAAAAAAAAACACCTTCAAGAGCATTGAGATCAATCGTTAACCTAACTGTACAAAGCCCACTGCTAATCCGTGTCCCTAAGCTCTATGTATCAACACGAGTTTTAAACAAGTCCAGAAGCTGTGATTCCACCACCTTTCTGCGCAGTCTGTTCCAATGGCTGATGATCCTTTCAAAGAAGTTTTTTTAATGTCTAAACTAAACTTCATTACATAACCTGTTTGCTGTCTGATGCTACTTGAGACTGTTTCCTCCTGCTGTGTGCCTTGTTAGTTGCTGTTTTTAATAAAATACAAATATGAAATTTTGAAAGATGTAAAGATAGCTGTCCTGCTAATTTTCATTCATTTTCTCTTCTGCAATCTGGCTGTTGCTAGGTAAACAGTTGAGATTATTTAACTATCACACCAGGAATACAACAGCGTATATTAACTTCACTAGGTGATTGGACCTTGTTGAGTTTTGGGGAACCATTCTGGAGTTGACTCAAAGTTGTAATTTTTTTGGTGGCATTTACAGAATTGCTGACAACTGCTCCTTTCTTTCAGCCAACTGAAGAATAGTGTTGTCTCAGGTGACCTGATTTTAAAATGGAGTAAAAGAACCACTTTGAGTGGCTATGACAAATTTTAAAGGTATATTTTAAGCAATATTTTACATAATCCTTTTTTCTTCTATGGCTGATTATTTTTCTTGTCTTTTGCTACTCCTTTTCTTTAAAATCTTTTAGTAAACTGTTTTATTGTATTTCCTTCCCATTAAAAAAGCAACAGCAGAGAATTTTGGTATCACACAATTAGATAAAGCAAATTTCCTTTGAAACCTCCAAATTATCCAACTTACTTCATGGTAGTTTGAAAGTTCAAAGAGCAACAAAGATCAGTGAGGAAGTCTCATCTTCTAGGATACAGCTAAAAGGATATAGCCAGGTTCTGATGGAGGAAAAATGTGGATTTTTTTCCTCTGTGTTGATAATTTTTCTAGCATTATTTATTTTGGGCTGTTGCTTTTCATTCCACAGTATTACCAGTTTTCCAGCTTAGCTTTCCTTGCACATGCAGTGGTGCCACTGATCTTCCTAAGGAACATAAAGCTAAATTCCTGGATTCCTCTTAAGACAGAGTTTCTATTTAAATATAAACTAGAATTTACAGACATGGCTCAACTCTGCAGTTCTTATTCATAGGAAAAAGTGATGGCTAGAATGCAAATCTTTTGTGAGAATAAAACTGTGGTAAGGAGTCATGTCTTGTAATTTCAGCTTTTGAAAATAATTTTAAAAAAGCACCTATAAACTGTTAATCAGTGCTGCATTATAAAAGCAGCGGAAAGGAGAGGTTTTGTCAAAGTTCATTTTTGGCACTTTACTGCTCCTGAAGCCAATGGAAAGGCAGATATTCATCCAGAGCTTAACTTGGATGTTCTGAATAATTTTCTGGAGGAGTCTTCAGCTCCTCAGTGAGTATTGTGAGATCTGCTGGATTATTACTCCTCATTCTAGAACATCCCCTGGGGCACACCTATAGATCACACTGTCATTCCTCTCTAATTATTGCTCTGTTGTAAGACAGAACTTTCTTTCTGATGGCATGCCTCTCTCACTTCTGTGAGCATAGAAAGATCCAAGGGCAGCTACATTAGCTAGACCCCTGCTATTTGGGCAAACTGAACTTGGAAATATCAGTCCCACTCTGCACATATAAAATATAAATGTTCTACTGAGAATCTGAACTGGAACTGCATTTAGGTTGATAATTCATTGTCACAAGTGGATTTAATTTGTGATTTTTAAATCAGAAGAAAAGACTTCTGATTAACTCTTCAGTTCGTTGCAATATGCTTCGTACTTAAGAAGAGTTTTTGCAATCATTACCCTAGCTCTCTCCAAACTCTGAAAGTTGTTTATTAATACCAAACACCCAAAACAGTATCTCTAAACACCTGAAACTGTATTTAAACAAGAGTTTATGAAAAAATAGGAGAAAATCACACAGAAGTAAAACACTTATCCTACTCCCAGAGATTGGAGAATATTGAATGAAAAATTTTCTGCATGTTTTCTATAGCTCCCTGATCTCTGTTTTCTCATAAGTGAATCTCTAAACAAATTGAATTCAAAATGTAACAGCCAGTTGTAGTGCAGATTATACGGGTTATACTATTCTAAAGGAGCTGCAGTTGCATAAACTGCCAAAAGCATAGCTTTTGTGTACACTTAAAAATATTTTCCATTGGTTATTTTCAAAGGGCGATATATATGTTCACAAATCTCATCAGAGATTTCAGGTGTATGAAATTCTATAATATACCTGCTCTAAGTGCAGAAAGCAAATTATTAAAACAATTGATGCAAGTACTTACAAGAGAGACCTCAAATTACTCTTTTATGTAGTAAACCATATAATTACTTTCCTTCTTAATGAGATCATGGCACTCTATGAGTGCTACTCTAAAACTGATGTCAATGTGAAGAATTTTCTCTTTAGCATCTCCTGGTTCATTAAACAGCTCATTCATTAAGTCTATTACATATTTTATGTGATTTTGATCGGGTGTCTTTGCAGATTCCTGTTAAGTCCAAACACATGTGAACTATTTTTCTTTCATTTTAGACTCCATTGAATATTCTGTCTTAATGTGGACTTGGAAAAGAAAGTGAGGCAGTGGTCTTTTTCGTGCTCAGTATTCTTTTATCTTTTACTTTTACATTTTGCATATGTTTGAGTATTTTGTATGTAAAATGCAAGTGATAGATGTTCCTGATATAGATGGACAATGGTTTACTGAACACATCCACCAGGTCCTTCAGAATGCTTGGGTGTATGCCATCTGGCCCCACAAACTTGTTTGTATCTAAGTGGCATAGGAGATCACAAACTATCTCCTCTTGGATTATGTAGGCCTCATTCTGCTCCCCATCCTTGTTTCCCAGGTCAAGGCTCTGGGTGCATAGGGAACAACTAGTCTTATGTTAAAGATGGAGGCAAAGTCACCATTTCAGCATGATGCTGCACCCAGCATCCGTTAAAGGATGAAGATTCTCCCTAGTTCTCTTTTTGTTGTTAATATATTTCTTGGGACAATTTTTAATGTCTTTTACAGTTGTTGCTACACTGAGTTCTAGTTGGGCTTTGGCCCTTCTAATTTGGCCCTGATAGCTTCACTGCATCTATTATGGACATATTATGTCACCCCATTAAAACATTACTTCTTTGATTACTCTGTCAGAGTCTGCTAGTATAATGGGGCATACAGCCATATAATACTACATGTTAAGGGCTTTTATATTATTTAGTTTCCATGCTAACTTATTTAAATGCTAGACTATTGCCTTTATGAAGAGGCAGTGATTTGTTAATGTATGATGACTCTTTCGAATTTGTCATTTAGTGCATTTATTCACTGTCCTTCAGCAAAGCTGGAAATGCCTAACAATTCAATTAAACTAAAATGTACTACAAAATAAAAATGTCATGAGATTTAGCTCTCCCAGCATACCAGGTACATTGCTTTAATTTTTTGTGACTGTAATAAATCGTCTGTTGTAGCAATGCCATAAATCCACAGAACCTGAGTGTTAAGTACAATTTGATTTACCGTGTCCCTGCTTACACCATACTGTTCCCAAAGGAATGCTCACCACTTATATGGACGTACCTGACACTGAACTAAGGTGAGTTCATGGCAAAATTAATTACATATTAATGCAAAAATAAGTCACATTTGATATTTGTTACAGCACCTAATAATGATTCTGTTAGAGCCTGCTAGAAGGGTGAAGCAGTCCCAAGGAGGACTAGGGAATGCTGACAGACAAGCAGCTCAACATCAGCTGGCAATGCATTAGTGAAACCCAGAAGGCCAACAGTAGCCTAAGCTGTATCAAAAGAAGTGTCATCAGCAGGTCAAAGAAGGTGATTCTCCCCCTCTACTTTGCTCTTGCGAGACCTCATCCCGAGTACTGCATGTAGTTCTGGAGCCCCCAATACAAGAAGAGCATGGAACTGTTGGAGTGAGTGTAGATGAGGGCCACAAGGATGACTAGAGGACTGTTTTTACTTCAGCTGTAGTGAAAATAAACTTATAATCTTTCCAAATGAAGAATAATAAAAATAATTCTTTTTATCTTACTCCTAGTTTAAGAGTGCAGATTGCCATCAAAGTCTATGATTCTATATTGTATATATTATCTCTTATTGCTTCTTAGATAAAATATTTTATGGTGGGATGTTGTAGTCAATATCTCGCCCTGAGATAAAAAAGGAGAAAGAAGTAGTTAAGGATTTTTTTCTCTAAAACAGAGAAGATCAAAGGACTACTTGGATAAAATCCTCCCTCATTTTGTACATCTTTGCTTCCTCATTGTCAGCTGGAAAAAGAAAGTAAGATAATGTTATCTTGACTTTAAATCTAGAGCAATCCTTTAAGTCCTCATTATTGTTAAGATTATAGGGATTACAAGTCCCTACAGTATTTCCTGAAAACAGATGCAGAGCAATGACAAGCAACTACCTAAATAAGTGGCTGAAATTTCCTTCTTCCAAATACTGAATGAAAAAAGGAGAAAGACACATGGCATTATCTGTCCACCATTCTGTCCACAAAGCGGTATGGTAAAGAGGAACAGAGACTTTAAATAGGCTTCTTAAAACAAAATATGCTAATCTGTAGATGATGGACTCAGCTGCACTTTCGAAGGTACCCCTGTATTAAAAAGATAAAAACCAAAGAGCAGATGGAAGTTGATATCTTGCTTAGAAAAACAGATGTGCAAGCTCCGCATTCCAAGCACTCACTTCCTTTCAAGTGTCCAGCTTTTCCAGTTTCCCTTATTGCAATTTATTGTCATTTGTGGTCAGATACTGCTTTTGCTTAATATAGAGCAGACCTCAATTCACTTACTACAGAGCTACACTTTTGCTGTAACAGATACGTTTCTTTTTCAAAGTTCTTTCAAATTCTGCTCTGAGAAGAGATTTAACAACCAATTCTAGCAAGGTTCCCCAGTCTAGACAGCCAAGGGTACTGGTGTCTGCAGACGACAGTGGTGACACAGGAATAATAGAGATGGTAGTGGTACCCGTCTCTATTTCACTGGCGTGTTCTTTGCCCAGGTCTTTAATGTAAAAAAACCAAGGGCCAATGCCATAGTGATCTCCCACTGTATTTTTCTCAGCATATGCAATGGCAGTTGTGACACAGTTTCTAGTTTGTGTGCACTCACTTAAATTCTTTTTCCTTTCTGTATTCATTTAATAAACCTTTTTCTATTTTCCTCAAGCTATCCATTGTTGGGCAAATTCTATCTGAGATCTCATCGAAACCTAACTGCTTTGTTTTCTTTTCCTTTACTTTTAAACAAAATAAAATAATAAAATCCCTCAGTTTAAGAGAGATGTGGAGCTGCTGGAGGGAGTCCAGCATACAGCAACAAAGATGATGAAGGAAGTGGAGCATCTCCCTTAGGAGGAGAGGCTGAGGGAGCTGGGTCTCTTTAGCTTGGAAAAGAGGAGACTGAGGGGTGACCTCATTAATGTCTATAAATATTTGAATGGTGGGTGTCAGGAGGATGAAGCCAGGCTCTTCTCAATGTCATCTACTGATAGGATGAGGGGCAATGTGCATAAGCTGGAACATAGAAGGTTCCACATCAACCTGAGAAGGAACTTCTTGACAGTGAGGGTGACAGAGCTCTGGAACAGGCTGCACAGGGGAATTGAGGAGTCTCTTTCACTGGAGATGTTTAAGACCCACCTGGATGTGTTCCTGTGTGACTTGGTCTAGGTTGATCCTGCTGTTGTAGGGGGATGGGACTAGATGATCTTTGGAGGTCCCTTCCAATCCCTAATGATTCTATGTTTCTATGATTCTTATTGCGGTCTTGAAACCATCAGCTTTTGCAGCTGCAAAACTAAATGAAGACTGGTTTTCTCCCTTGTGTTAAAAGAGGCACAGACCATCTTTAAGATGTGCTTGAAAGGCACAGATGATATGGTTTTGTTGGGTGCCAAGTATCATTTCACTCCAAAAATTACTGGTCTAGAAAAATAATGAACAAAATACATTTTAACATCTTCCTACTAATGCAAATCCAGAGTTTAGTGCTTCTATTTTTTTATATTACTTTAGGGAACACCTAAAGTGTTCCCTAAACACATCTTTAGACATCTTTAGACAAGCAATACAACCACAGCTAACTTATTTATAAAAAAGTAAACAACATTATTTCATTACTGTATTTCCCTTGTGTCTTTTTTTCTGAGAGCTTTTGAGAGGAATTTCAGCTTTGAGAACTGTTAGAGGAAAATTTGTTGGATTTAATAGTCTGAGAGGTGAGGAGGCTGCATCCACTCGACATCCTCAGCTTCAGATAGTGGTGAGGATAAAGATGTGTTCCCAGCAGACATGCACACACAGAACATGCACATGTATTATATATATATATATATCTATATACGTGGTCAGACACACATCAGACAGATATGCAGAACATCCGCATGCACACAAGAGACCAACAGCTTCATGACTGGACAGGTTAGAGTTGCAGTGAGAAATATATATACACCTGTGCAGGGTTGGTCCCTGCAGCAGACACTTCTGGTCACTCTGCCCAGTAGCTGCACCTGGATCACAGCCTGTCCAGCTGCTGGCACCTGGACGTACGGGCCCCCTAATCTGCTGTTGCACTCCAGCTGCTGTTAGTCACATGAGCATGTCTGGTCTAAATTTATTGTGCAAGAGCAATCTTACAGCAAGACTGGTGAACTCTGTTGATTGCAGGCAACTTTAAACAGTTTGTATGTAGGAGCAGGTAAGGAAAAGGTGAATTATTTTCTCTAGAGGTTACACAGAAACATTTAAAATGTAATGGCTATGACAAATATAACCTGCAAACCAGGAAAGCTGTTCATATGCCATCAGCTTCAAGCTACCTGCATCAATACTCACAATTTCCCCTCAGTGAACAGCACAATAATTCACCTAACCCCTAAACCTGATCAGAATTAAATCCACATACTAGAATGTAAGGCCCTGGATTTCTTGAAAGAACTGAGATGTTGAACATTCTCTGAGTAGAAGTAGTAAATATGAATGCAAATGCAGCAGTGCTTTCTGTTACTATTGCTTGTATGGCATCAGGCTTTCATAGGTGACTGTGGCTTGTACCTCTTCCCAAGAAAAAGAAACTTCAGATTTTCCAACCATGACAGAAAATTCAAAATCTGGTTTTGGGTATGATCAGGGGAATAAACAAAATTTCTTTTACAATTTCTGAAGCAAAGAAATTGTTTTAAAATGTAAAATTTTAAAATGTAAAATAGTATGAGTTGATAAACAAGGCATTTGAATTCTATCAAAAAGTTAATGAATCATGCACTCTAATTCCTAACTAACTATGCTTGAGGACTTTATCCAATATATTGGCAACACAAAATATAACAGTCTTAGGCCTGGGAGTGGAAAGGTGGATCTTAGCTGCTATAAAATTCTCTGTTATATTTAATTGTTAGGTCTTTAAGTAACACAAATCTCAATTCACTTTACAAAGAGTGTTTTGAGACGTGTTCTCAGGGACGTTTCAGAAAGGTTTTGATCCTGCTGTTTTCTAAATCACCATTTGCACTGTAGTCTAGCAGGCTATTTTCTAGTGACTACAGAGGATCTTGTTAAACCTGACATACTGCACGAAGCTTAGCCAGTCACCTCTCACATGTGTAAAGCAAGGTAGAAATCCTGATAAAAACCTGCTCGCCAAGATGATCTTTCAAGTTTCCACCCAGCTCCTAACATTCTGCGATTCCTGATGCTTATCTTTGGCTCTTTGCACAGTCTACACTTTTCTCTCCAAGTTTTGTTTAAGTGACTAGATACAGTCACCCAAGGCTAAGATTAGTTTTTCTGCAGCTGACAATGAGTTGGAGTAACTCAGTAACAGGCTCTTACTTCAACAGACAAACTTTTCAGAATGGGTAGGATAGATGAGAAGTTTTAGACACCAGTGTATTTCCAATATTTTCTTGGTGAAAGTGGTCTAGTAAAAAGCGACAAAACAAATTGCAATGAAGAAAAACACTGAGCAGAAAATTAAAGGGGAAAAGGAAAATATCAGACTTGAAGGATAAAATTTATCCAAAGTTATTCAGCAGCACATCACAAATTAGTAACATGCTGCTCCTTATGTTTGGACTATTGGAATATTGGCAACTATGATGGAGAGGAGATATTTTGTATGCTATAGAAAGGCAGAAAGCCTCCTGAATATTATTGGTATAGGACAGACAGGACCTGTTAGCTTGAATTCAGCTGCATTGAAGGCCAATGCAGGAAATAAAACTGAAGGGAAGGATTGATTATTTTTTTAGAAGGTTGAATTGCTCATGTCAGCTCCTCTATCACTATATATAAACAGTATTTTCACAAAGTGGATGACACATTTTGTATCTGATAATACAATACTGTAATGTTTTGTATGGAAACTGAAAATTCCCAACTTTCTTCACTCCTTTGTCTCTGAAAGGTAAAACTGTTCCTCAGCAAAGGATGAAAGAAAATTGACTTTCGAACAAAGATGCAAAATTGCTTAAATTCAATGGAGCACTGCACGAGGACACCTCACACATGGAGATGGAACAGCAAAAATGAACTGACATGCACCTACGGCAGTAGAGTGATGAAGAAAGCTAACGTAGGTTTTAGAGTGCTGGGTATGCTCATGTAAATACGTTTTAAAAGCAAACTTAAAACTAAATTTATTGAAATTCCAGTAATCTTAATTCTGAAATGGTTACACTAGAAAAACTTTGAAACATTTCTGCCACTGTCAGCAGCACTGTAGCTCAAAGTCCACTGACACTCTCTTTAGCAATAGAGTTTTTTGGATGACATTAGTTTTTCTGCAACTTTAAACTTCATGAGGATGAAATTTAGCCTGTCAGTTGAGAAGATGTAAATAGCTCCATTTAGCTCTATTTATTTGTCACTTTGATTTAATAATTGGCAAAAAAATTAAATTTTTGAGATTTCAAACACTTTTATGACATTTAATTTTTAAAAGTAAAATTTAGTAGACAGCTTCCAAAGCTTTGGTTAATCCTATTAATTGTATTACTTTTCTAAACTGTGCAGTTGTACAAGAGGGTTTCAAAAGGCTTCTTGAACATGGAGTCCAAACTGCATAACATAGCATTTTCTCATTGTAACTCTGAGGCATCATTACTGTACTTAAATTCTAATAGGCAGTATATGCATTTTCATGCATTTTCTTGTTTGGTTTATTTTTTGCCATTGTAAGGTGGTGGTTACACAACACTGGAACATTTTCATAGGTTCATCTGAGGTAAAAGTTGGAGCTGTTGTTACAACTCTGCCTGTATTAGTTTGGTGCATGGCAGCAATGCTGTTGCAGTATTCTGTGCAGTGACCTGATTAGTCCAGCATTGACAGAACAACAAGGGGAAGCAATAGTTTCTATTGAGTTTAAATGTACAGGAGACATTACCAGCCCTAGACATGATGAGAACAAAGAAAAGTCCCTTTTTGCAATTCCTTGAACTTCATTCAAGAGCAAACACAAAACAATTCAAGTGCTTTTGATGATATATGAGTTTTCTTTTTGAGCCTCTAGTTTCAGTTTTACCTGCAATGTATTTGAAGAAGCCCTTTTTGTTGCCCTTGGCCTCTCTTGCAAGGTTTAATTCCAAAGATGCCTTGGCTTTCCTATTGGAATTGGTTGTTTTGCTATGTAGCTTCTGGTACGACACATGGTCAATATTTATTTAAGATTTTACAACTTATTTTGTGGAGTTCACCTTGTAAACTTGCAAACCTGCATCAGATCCCATGGTACTAAAGCTGCCATGAACGTTGTCTAGAAATAAATTTAAATGAAGGCAAAAAAAGGGAGGAACTTACAGCCTCATCACAGTCAAAATGCTTTTTAAATAAAGAAGGCGTGTCAGGAATTAATCCACAACATTCTTGGACTGAATGGATTCCACGGAGCTATGGAAAGACAAGTCCAAAAACACAAATAATACAGTTTGGAGGAATTGTCATATTTGAAAAAATATCCCCAAATATTTTGAGTGCTCAGCAACCCATTGTGATGATTGTCAAGACACTGAAGAAAATAATTGTATCTAAGAGTACTACAACAGCGTTTTTAAGACTCCTTGATAATAAAAATTGAATTTTAAGACTAGATAGCAAACTTGTGAAGTTAAAGGGGTTTCAATATAAATTTGAATATTTTCCATCAATCCTGGAAACTATATTCCTGTAACATTCTAAGATTTGAATAGTTCTGGTACTGCTGAAAATCTTATCAGCACTTATTTCACTATCAGTCTCTAATTTTCCTCCATTATGAACTTTTCAAATTAAATCACCTCTACATATAATGACAGCCTCTATACAATTGAGAAGCATCAGTGAAACTAAGTGGAGGGACCATATGCTTTGATAGCTGCAACACAATTTACTGATCTATGAGGTCTCTTCCAACCTTGGTAATACTGTGATACTGTGATACTGTGATTGTTGATCAGGGCTTGGTTTAGCACTTGGCATTTGGAATGTGATTTAGCTAGTGAAGGAGAATTATGCTGGGTGAAATCTGAATGAAGAAGCAGTCAGCCGTATTTTAAAGCACAAAGTCACAAAGTTTGGCAAGGAACAACATCCTACAGTTGCTTTTCTTTCCCTATCAAACCAAAATGAAGCAAACCACACTGTTTCAGCCACATGTCTGAGCCAGACAATAAATAAGCAGTTAAAAGAAGTTCATTAAAAATGCTAAAGTTTTACTCAACCCAAGTTTTTTCTTCACATCTAAATAATGAGTGTGGTTGTGAACTGCTTAAGCTTTCTGTTTAGCTCTATCACTGTTACTGGGCAAACTAATCCCCCACCATGGAAAAAAAACAAGAGAAAAAAAAAAGAAGTTGATAATTAAAATTCTATGAGTTCTTTCAACTCACAATTTTAAAGGCTGTGAAAACAAAAACCTACAATATTTTGTTTTTAAGTGTGCACACTATCCAACTGCCTACCAGTAAAGGTACCATCATAATGTAGCACTAGTGGGATGATTATGGCTGTATAAATGTTGGGGTGATGAATATGTTTCACTGAAAAATTGTGTTGCCAAAGGCTCTGCACGATTACAAGTGCCTGGCTGTAACAGTAATGAAAAACATGTCTTTGAACCAGGAGGAAGAAAAAACACAATGTTCAATGCAACCTAGGACTCCTGGTCATTTTCAGCACACACCTTTTAAATCTGTTTCTTACTAAATCAAGGATATTCATATAGTTGAAAACAGCAAGTAGACACTGTGGTATTCTGGAGGTGTTTCTGGTTTTTTCTCTTTTTGCAGTGTCAATCATTCTGCTCTTGATATCACATATATATATATATATATAACAATCTGAGTCACAGAGATTTGGTTTATAAAGAAAGTTACTTCCCCAGTGTTACTCTTTACTCTCAATCAGACTCTCTGCCCTTCTGTGCTCCTCTGAAGTTAAATCTTGATTAGAAAACTGGGGGAATAAAAAAGGCCAAATGTCCTGTAAAAATGTATTTATGCAGATGAAAGAACATCAGACTAATATTTCTGATCCTAAACCCTGGCAGCTTGGTGCCTAATGAGACAACTATGCTCAAAGATTTCCTCTCATTCACCACTCAGGCTTTGAAGAAAGTTTTCTGGGTCATATCCAAACACGGACCTGTAGTGGGGCTCGGTGAGATTTAACAATTAAGTCTAAAGCAGCAACTCAAAAAACCCTGTTTGACTGCTGTGTAACTTCCATGGGTTTATGTGCTTTTTCAGGGGTCTCTCTGGCCATCAAAGTTCTCCTCCCAAAAGAGAGTCAGAACTCCTACAGTTAATTATCCGCTCTGAATTACCTCTGATTAAAATTCTTTTTCCATTTACTGTGTCAGAAATCTACACAGGTCAGGTCCAGCAAACTGAGATTAGCTTTTGCACCTAGAAGATGTAGCTTTGTGCATGCTCTGACTGCTTTGAGTCAACTCAGTTAAAACACAGATTTGTTCTATCCACCAGCCCTAAAAGCTGTTGCCTATATTTGAAACCACAAAATCATAGGATCATTTAAGTTGCAAGGCACTTCGTGAGATCACCTAGTACAGCCTTTTGCTTCAGCAGAGCCAACTGGAGCAGATGGATCAATACCATGTCCAATCAGATTTTAAATATGTACATGAACAAAGACTCTCTCACATTCCATGTATTTCTCGTTTGTTTCATTATTCCCTAAATTCTCCTTTTCTGCTGTGTGTAAGACTTTCTTCTTCCAGACCTTTACTCTTATCTCAGGTGCCCAGGATTCCTCAATGCAGGGATTACAAAGGAAGGCTGAGGCAAAGGAGTATGGATTGCATCAACATTTTCCATGCAATTTGCTACCAAATGTTTGCTACCAAATTCAGCAGAAGGGGCATGTTTTCTCTAGTCTTCCTTTTGCTGTTTGTGTACTTGAAGAATCCTTTCCTCTTATTTTTGTCAAATTCACCTTCAGGCTATCCTTTGCTTTCTAAGCCTATCCCTTCAATCTGCTCAGCAACTGTATACTCCTTCTGGGCCACCAACCCTTGTGTTCACCTCTGATAGACCTTATTTATTTATCTAGATTCAGTTAAAAGCGCCTTGGTCATCCATGCAGGTCACATCAGTATTGCTACACATCAGTATGACTCTCCTGAGCTTGGAGGACGGTTGGATAGCTTTAGATATCAAGCAGTCCTTCTGTACCCCTTTCTTCTCTCAGGCTATATATCCCAAGGGATCCCTCCAAGCAGGTTGCTGGAGAGACCAAAGTCTGCTCTCCTGAAAGCCATCATTATAGTCCTGCTTTTTGTCCTACTCCCTCCTTCTAGGATCTTGAACATCATTTCTCCATTATTAGGAAGTATCAGGTCAAAGAGAGGTCTTTCCCTTGGTGGGTCCATGATCACATATGCCAGGAATAAGAATAGGCTGATGTACACAGAACAGCTGAGGGTGTTTGTTGCCCTTCTCTCTTTTTCTAGGAAGCAATGACACCTATCTGTTACATACATACTTTGAGCACCTGGATTATATTTTCTTTTTAGCCTGAGTGCCCTCAAAAAACTCATCCATTTTAATTCCTAACACCTAGACTATTTTATACAAAGATGACATAATCATGATTCAATTTCTTCCTCTCTCTTTGCAAAGAGCAATTTTTATTCCAGTCTTTGAAACAGTATCTAAAAGCTACTATCCTTTAAAAAGGAGTAGTCTCAGGAGACAGCCAGTCAAAGAACATTTATAAACTCCAATTTATACACATTTATGTATTTAATTAGGCTATGAAATTGTCTTTCTTCCCTTGTATCAACTCTGGAGCTAATAAAAATGACTAGTCTTAAATATACAATCAACAAATTAAATGTAATTAGCTAACACTGTTGGGGAAAGTAAAGATAAAATACATTAAAATATAATGTTGAATCCATAAGATTTTTTTCTTTAAAAGAATAAGGCAAATAAACTTTGGCAAATTCCAAAACAGAGGAACAATAATAATTTATCTATATGTGAACCAGCCACCCAACACGCTTCACAGACAATAGAGTTGTATAACAATTTCTTAAGGTGATTCATCTGACCTAATTTAGGAATCGACGTTAAGAGGTGGTGAGAGGCATTCTAGAAATGCTTGTTTCTCTCCATTGGCTATAAAGGGAATATACAGTGCTGGCTCAGGCATAGACATCTGTATTACAGATGCATACATCAGATGAGATGAATCCCATGCTGGACGTATGAATGAGGTATTTTCAGCAAGTAAAGCAACTCTTAAAATAACTACAGAATGTAACCTACATCCTTGTGCTGTTATGATCTAATGAACCCTGGTAAGATTTGATGATACTCAGAGCTTCTACTGTGTAATGGTAGAATAAACAGCTAAAGAAAATAGAATAATAGGAGTTATGATAAAAGATATTGCTTAGGTCTCCATGGAAGACAGAGATAAACAATGGCACTTGCTTTCTCAGAGGATTCTATGTGTCTGTGCAGGAAGAACAGGAGTGGTACAAAAATCATTCAAATGACCCGGTGACTTAATTTCCTGGAAGGGTCTAAATAAAATGGTATAAACTCAACACTTTACAGTAGCTGTAATAGTTAATTACATTGTAAATGTAGGTCACATCTTCATGAAGTGCAGGAAGAAAACAGGAACATGAAAAATATTTTCTTTAATCTGGAGAGTGTTCCTGCCAGCTCTTTCCATATCAAATACATACTCCATGGAAAATAGCAAACTGAAAAGGACAGAGAAGGAATCAACAGAAGAAATTGCTATCAGTTATTTTAGGAATACAGTTTCAAAATTGTCTAACTCTTTTCTATTATATTCATTTTTCAGGCATTTTAATAGCCAGGTATTTAAATATTTAAATATGTGTTACTCTTCCTTGTCATTCCTGCAGCATGTGGCTGGCTGTAAGCCTGTATGACTCTATAGACGAGGCATCTTTGTGACGATAGCAAGAGTGCGTGTCAGTTTGTCACTGTGTATACAACATTTTTCCAAGCTTTCCTAGAAGACAAAGCAACAGGATAAGAAGTCCTGTATTCCAGTGGAATGTTGGATTCAATGAAAGGATTTTTGATGTTAGTAGGGTTTCTGGTTGGTTTTATTTCTGAGTAAAAGTCAGTTCCATTTCCAGTGACATATGTCTGTTGCTGTTACGGGGGAACCTAATGTGGAACACTGAGTACCACAAATGGAATGTAAGAAATAGATATTTATAATGACCACTGAGTGCTTGTGAAGTAATCTCAAAGGCCAGCACAGACTCACTGCTACTATTACAAAATATATCAAAACATAGTAAGAAAACAACCAGCATAATAATCCATTTCTTCCTCAATATGCTATCTCCACTTACATCATATTTTACGGACATATAGAGAATCTGAAATCACAACTGGCATGATGCCACCAAGCTGGTCGATCTGCAGTAAGTGTTTGGAGTCAGGAAAATAATGTGAAAAGGTTATATCAGAGACAGAAATAAAAATTGTTTTCATAATCTGAGTTTTAAACCAAACATCACAACCTCGTCCTATTCCATTGTTATTTCTCTGTTTTTAGTACCACGCCAAGCTGTTGACCTAGATACTTAACAAATGAATCAGGAAAATAAAAACTTGTTAATCATGTTTTATCATCATTTTCTGCACAACAGATGCAATGATAACAGATCAGGTGTTCAGAATGTTTTGAGACTTAGAAAAGTGTGTTTCATACTAAAAATTAAATTAAATGTAAATACTTGTAATACTTGTAAAGAAGATGATAAAATTTTCTGGGATAGTTGGTGGTTTGTTCTGTCTTTCAGTATTAATACTTCTAAGTCATGCAGATACCTAAATATCTCTTAAGGAACATTCCATTATAGAGCTCTGACATTGACTTCTATTTTCTTCATATTTTCTCCGCTAAGTTCTGTAGCTCCACACACATATTCTGCAGGTATGATGCATATATCCAAAATACATCTTGGGCACAGGTAGAATGCTCAGGATCTATTTGCCCTTCCATGCCTAGTGAAGGGCCTACAGCAAGACTGAATCATAGTAGAATGGCTTGCTAATACACTTTATTCACATGGACCATGGATGGAAGGGTTCCTGATGCAGTTTCTCTGCACTTACACCCCATTCCTTGTGAGTTACTCTGTGAAGTAGGCACAAAGCTTCACTTACTGGACTAGGAAGACAAAAATACCTCCTCTGAGAAAGTGTCTAGTAGTCTGTTGTCTCAGCACTACTATTCCTCATTTTCTTTTATATTGTGAGCGTGCCTTGAGCACAAGCAAGAAAATGTTTGCTTTTCCCTTATTCCTTCCCCCTTGCCCAAGTACTCCCTGTCTTGTTGCCCTTTCTCCTGCCAGGCTGTTGAAGACAGCAAAAAGCATGCTTTTTAGACTATACATGATGTATTCAAATACCTTTTGCATGTACACATCTTTTAATCATAATGATATATACATGCACATTCAGTTGTACATATATATTATACAAAGAAATGCACACACACATACTGAAGAGGTGATTTGCTCATTTACTGTCAGCTGAATATGAAACTGGTGCTCTGCTCTCTTAGGATTTTTTATATCTCTAATTGCTGTTGTCCAGGCAATTCTACCATGGTCATTTTCTTAAAGAAATTGAAGTTATATTTGTGAAGAAAAGTAATAAATTCTGTCCTAAAATATCTGTGTAAAGGAGAAAGTTAGTATCCTTGCAAGATGCCAGTACATGTGTGCACAGTATTCTAGACCTGAAGCTAAAGTACATTCAGTAACTGTTTGCAAGCACCTAGCAGTGGGATAACACATCCCTTAAACAAATAGCAAGTGAGTTCATCATCAGCATTTAGCTAGGACAAAAGGCCCCATGGGATGCTCCACAGTTTGCCAGTCCTTTAATGCAGTTGCTAAGTCCCATTGTAATTATGGCTTGTAATTTAGTATCCAAACCTCTCTCACATGTTTTAATTTTGCCACATTTAAGCACTCTAACAGATTGCTGCTTCATCAAAAATATTAAAGATAAAATGAAGCAATTTCATTTATCAACTCTTTATCCCCAAAGTCTTATCAAAACAGTTTATGGCGATTCGTTTCCCACGATTGTCTGCCACACAAATGTTAATTCACCATGGGTTCATCTCAGCTGAAAAAGGAAGGGAAAAAAACCAAACATGACAGATACATTTCACTTTCTTTTATGCTTCAAAGAATGAGCATTCACTGCAGACAGTTTTCAGATTCAAAATAACATCATAAAATAGAAGACAAGAAAAAAAATAGATTGATTCATTACTTAGACTATATGAAATTTGACAACAATAAATAAAAATTACTAAATGTACCAACAAAATGTATAAAAGACAAAACCTGCAAATATTCAGGTGAGAAGTTTGTATTGTAACTGCTGCAAAACAGAAGAGAAGCTTGTACTGCACAATCAACCACTTCATTAGTAGATGCTAAGCAGTGAACCTATCAGTAAGGAACTGATCTCTAAATACATGCAGCTTGTCATCCAGGTATCAAAACACAGAGCTACCCTCCTACTGAAGCTATGAATGAGTCTCACTGTGTAACTCCAGCAGGGGCTTTCTACGAGGTGAGGTCTATGGGCAGACAGAGCCTGGGAGGAGTACAGCTGTGCATGTGCAAATCCAGTGCCTACCAGGAAGGAAAGTTGTGTCTATACACCCATCCAAGGAGTGCTGTAGAAACAGGGCATACCTCTTGGTTGAAAGAGTCCTTCCAGTTCGTCAAGTTTAACAATGCTGTGTATGGTTTCTGTTCTCTTACTTGCAGTTTACTGTCTTCTGCATTAGTTTAGAAGGATACTAAACTAATGGGGCAGCTCAGAAGAACCAGGGTTTTATTTTGCTTATGCATAACAAGTTAATTTTGCCTTTTTTGACAAAATTAAGGGGCAAGACATAATAATGTCCCATATTATTACCAGAAAGTATCTGCCTTACAAAGTAGTCTCATTATTCAGTGAAAAAAGTGATCGACTGATCTGAGAATCACAGACTAGCTTTGGTTGGAAGATACCTTTATAATCATCAAGTACAACCTTTGACCTAGACCTTCTAGGTCACCACAACTGAATAGAGTTAGTTTGACTCAGGAAGATAATGAAAGCTGCCAATTAGAAAGTTGAACGTGAATAAAACTCCTGACTTTACAGCTGTAGCAGACAGGAGATATCCTTTCACAAATGATGTGAGTTACCTCGTTGAGAGTCATTACTTTGCTCTTTGATCACAACTTCATGTGCTGCTACAGTGGTCTCTTGCATTATGAAGAAAATCTAGCAGTTATCCTTTAAAGCCCTGGCCAGCTTGAGCACAATCTAACTTCTCACTGGAGCCTAAAGTTATGAAGCCTGATGTGTGAAGTTATAAGCTTGACATTTTATAAATTTTAGCTTGTTCTCACACAAATATTTTTCTTGTCTGTATATGTTTCTATACAGTTTTAGTCTTGTTTCTTCTTCAAAGCCTAAGTTTGGAAGCTTGAGAAAAATTGTAAAATATAATTATAAATCCCCACATAATCACAGATGCCTGCTAAATCTAAGAATATAATTAACTTGTATCCACAGAATTAAGTGTCATCAATTTAGGACACATTATGCTGATGGGGACCACTACAAGTATGGGAAGTTGATAGTAGTTTAGTTTCTCAGAAACCTTAGAGTTGAAAGATTTTCATTCCATTGAAATCCATTCCCAGACTATTACATTAAAAATATGAAAGCAAACTATGCTGTGCATAGCCCACACCATCTACATACCAAGAGACAAGGGAATGCAATATCTGAGATTAAGGCAATATATTACACGTCTTGCATGACAAATTTATAAACAGAATCCGTAAGAGAAATCATACAACAGCGCAGTTATTTTATAAAACTCCAGCCAATTAGTGGAGAGCTAAAAGAGTCACATAAATATATTTAAGTGATGAAACACTAAAGCATAGATGAAAAGAATTCTCATGCAGTTAAAAAAAACCCTAAGATCACTCTTGATTTGCTGTATTTTGTTTGGTTTTGATTTTCCCCTTTCACTTGACAGTAATAAAGAGTAGAACATAACACCAATGTTTTAGAACAACCATCCAGTCTGTCCTCTTACAAGTCAATGGCAAGTGTGGTTCAAGTTAGGACTGCATGGGTGGACAAATATGAGCAGTATATCTGTACTTTGGCTAAAATCAGGATAACATTTGTTGCTCACATATGGGATCATGTATCCAAAGGTCACAACATAATTTTGAAATTTATAAATGGCCTTGAATCTTCTTGACATTTCTCGTGGTCAGCTGATCTTTCTCTGAGAAGCTGAACAAGAAAGGCTGTGATGTTAGAGTCAAAGTTACAGCACTGCTACTAACTAGAGACAGCCAAACAAACGTATGGCTTCTCAGAGAAGTTCCTTCCCTATGATTTTAACTTCTCCTTTACCTATAAACGTCTTTTCAAGGATCTGTCCCTCTTTTCCTTCTTATCAGGTGTGGTGGGTTCAAGACCCCCTGATCTGTTTCCCTTTTTGCCTCTTTCATCTTCTTTCACTTTGTAACTTTGATAGCACAGAGAGTTTTGGTTGACTGGCTGGAGGCTGTGGTGGAACTTCCACAAGTTACAGTATCACAGTATCACAGTATTACCAAGGTCGGAAGAGACCTCATAGATCATCAAGTCCAACCTGTTACCACAGAGCTCAAGGCTAGATCATGGCACCAAGTGCCACGTCCAATCCTGCCTTGAACAGCTCCAGAGTTGGCGACTCTACCACCTCCCTGGGCGTTACCACACACCACGCTTTTTCTCATCCAAGTTTAAAAAGAAGAAAAAAGACAAATCTTTTTTATTGCTAAGAGTCAGGAATTTTCAAGCTAAATTTGTTCCTCAAACTGGAAATATCTTTTTCATGTTTTTATAGAAATTGTTTGAAACCACTCCTGAGTTTTAAAACAGACTCACTTTTGATTCACAAGTATGGGGCAATTTTGACAGACTACCTTAGGCAGCTAGAGATGAATTAGGTGGACCTAACTTCACCCATCTAATTTTGTGTCTTTAGGTAGGCTAAGCTGGGAATCTGTTCACCTTAGGCTCCCTTTATCATTAGTGCAAAATTATATTAATTTAAAAAAAATGAGTCAGCTTGTGTAAGATATGTATTATTCTGTCAAGATGCTTATAACTCTCCATAAGAGCAGCTTCCATTAACCAGGCTTGTAATTTGATTGTCTCCATTAAATACCTAACCAAAAGTGGGATGAACTCAGGTCATTGGTTTTAAAAATTTAGCAGAAAAGAGGGTGATAACAACACACCACACCCCCCGCCCCCGTCTGCACATCTAGGCCTTAAGAGTGCAACGTACCTGCAACATACATATGTGCATCGTTATGTTCACAGTATCACAGTATTACCAAGGTTGGGCCAACACAGTGCCATCACTGCCCTGCTGTTACATCTAAAAACAGCAGAAATAAACAAGATAATCATAAAACACTTACAACGTAAAAATATATGAGAATAGTGTAGACAAACAGGGATGATACGAGGTTCTTTGACAATGTGGGCATACACGTCTGTGGAGTCACACCCGACAAGTAAAACTGCCTGCTTTTGCTAAAGAAAATGCTTAGTAACAAAAGCAATACTTAAAAGTGGTCAGTATGATGGAACTTATAACTTTAAGCGACAGTGACACTATTCTGAGTCACTAGGGACTGAACTAAATAGAACAATAACAACCAGCCAGCCTGGGAATGCTGTGTATAATCACGTCACTGTCAAGTGCTCCTGAGGAATTCCATGTGTCTCAGAGAGCAACTCCTTTGCTGATCTGTTGCTTCCCATTCTGCAGAGAATGTGGAATCCTTGTGGTTACTGATGCAATTAATTACCAGTATAATTAAAGAAAAAAAATCTTGATCTCCCACACAGTTCCTCCAAGATACCAGTTCCCTGCATTTACTCTCACACCACTTTCTCTAGGTCTTGTGTTTTACTACTTTAGGCATTGTTTCTTTCACAGCATTTGACTAAAACTGAAAATGGTAAAATATTTTTTTTTCATCTAATCAGTGATGGCACAAAAATAAATGAAGACCAGTAGAGGTGGGAGGATTTATAAAGAGTGGAAGCTGGAATGGTGAAGGGGCTGGAAGATCAGCCCTATGAGGAGAGGCTGAGGGAGCTGGCTTTGTTTAGCCTGGAAAAAAGGAGGCTCAGGGGTGACCTTATCACTGTCTATAACTATTTAAAAGGTGGTTGTAGTCAGGCAGGGGTTGGTCTTTTCTCCCTGGCCACTGGAGACAGGATGAGAGGTCATAGTCTTAAGCTCCATCAGGGGAGGTTTAGACTTGACATTAGGAAAAGATTTTTCACTGAAAGAGTGACCCGGTTTTGGAATGGGCTGCCCACAGAGGTGGTTGAGTCACCACCCCTGGAGGTGTTCAAGGTTAGGCTGGAAGAGGTGCTGAGTGTCATGATCTAGGTGTTAGATGTTACGATTACTGGGTTTCTTTGGATTTGGTTGGACTGGATGATCTTTAAGGTCTTTTCCAACCTTATCATCACTGTGATACTGTGAAGAAAAATTTTCTCTATCAGACAAGCATGAGAGAAATCATGTTTGAGGGTGTTGAAGTTATTCAGCCTGGAGAAGGCAAGTTTGTACAAGGACCTTCCAGTACCTGAAGAGGGTCTATAGAAAAACTGGGGTCAGCTAGAGATGGGACAAACAGAAATGGTTTCAAATTAAACAGTTTAGATTCAGATTAGATCTTAGGAAGAAATTCCTCACTATGAGGGTGGTGAGGCACAGAAACAGGTAGTAGATGCCCCTTCCCTGGAAGTGTTCCAGGCCAGATTGAAGCAACCTGTTCTACTGGAAGGTGCCCTTGCCCATGGCAGTGGGGTTTGAACAAGATGATCTTTGAGGTCCCTTCGAACCTAAGCCATTCTGTGGCTCTGTGATTAATGAATTGTTCATGAATTTTCAAGTTAGATGACTTATGCCCCCTACATAATAAAGAGTGCTAAAATTATTGTACATACACTCACTCTAGCAATTAAGCATAATTTACAGAATTTACTTCCATATGGCTACAAGTGAACTTTTTCTGTGAGACAATTTTAATAAGTGTTGAAATTTTTATTCAGGAGTATAGAAAAACCAGTATTTTTCACAAATCAAATGTTGAGGGCTACTAATGATTAAGAAAGGCAGCAGAGACTGGTAAGGTTATTTTTTAAGTTTTAGGTTTGGCACCAAGCTTGAAGTGGATGATTTTTTGAAGCATTCAGCTTCTTTCTACCAAGACTCAAGGACCCTGTGATCCTTAATGATTGGTTGTTTTTTTTAAACTAATTACTAATGTTCAGAAAAGTCCTGAGATGAAAATTAAAATTGAAACACCACTAAGTGTATAATCCACAAAATCATATTTTGTACTATTAAGAAATGAGCTTCTCTCTGATTTCTGGCACTCAAAAGGTAAAACAGATATTCATTTGTTCTCTGCGTGAGTTTTGAACTTACTGGGTACCAGACTGCAGAAAGTCTATGCAAAATTAAATAGAATAAAAATAGAGGTAAATCTAAATTATCAATAAAATTTGATTCCAGCTTTACTTTAGTTAGGTCTGAAGTGTATGATATCTAAGATCTTAGATTATGTTATTTGCAACTGAAAAATAAAGCTAATCCACTTAAGTGATAGCAACTGTCACTTTATGTTTCAAGTATTAGATTGATTTCTGTATTCTACTCACATCAGAACTACCTTAGAGTAACAGCATTGTAGTAGTTTCTGCAGGTTTCCAGTCTTCAGGTATCCGTGATACTTCCATGCCAGCTTCCTCCAGAATCTGCAAGAGTACAGCATATAGCATCAGGACTGTGATGCTGGTCTTCACTGGGATGCAGTGAATCTCAGTGAAAGCTGGTAGGGCACTGTGCTTAGGATTTGTGCTGGAAATGGTGTTGATAACACAGGGATGTTTTAGTTACTGCTGCTAAGTGTTACAGAGTGTCATGGCTTTTTCTTCTTCTCACCCTAATCCACCAGCGAGCAGGCTGGGGACAAACAAGAAGTTGGGACATGGGGCAGCTGACCCTAACTTGTCAAAGAAATATGGAACAAAATCTGAGAGAAGGAAGAAAACAGGGGCTTACTCAGTTATGGTGTTTATCTTCCCAAATAACATTACACATGATGGAGATGGCTACATACAATGGATTACTACATTCCTGGAGATGGCTAAACACCTTCTGCCAATAGGAAATTATGAATTAATTTCTTTCTTTCCTTTGGATGCTACTTTTACTCTACCTATTAAACTGTCTTTATCTCAGCCTATGAATTTTCACACTTTCACCCTTCTCAATCTCTCCTCCAATCCCACTGGGAAAAGGACTAAGTGAGTGGCTGGGTGGTACTTGGTTGCAGGCTAAAGTTATGTTATGACAGCAATTAATTTTGTGATGATTATAAATACGTGTTTGTGCCTGCTACTTGATTTAATCACTGCCCTGAATCATATGATTGCCTTCATAAATATGCTGTAGAAATGAGTCAATTGGTGTAAATGACTATGGACTTTATACGTGTTGTAGAATATTAAATTAACAAGCTGGAATAAAATACCAACTGTTGGCTTTCTTACAGCTTCTCTAAGGCTGTCTTTGAACCCTCCTTGATGTTTGTCTTTCTAGTTGATTCATTATGCTATTGCCTATTGAAGTGACCAATGACAACACAAGGATAACCATCTGAGTGTGGTCCCTGGTAATTTTTCAGAGTATTATGGATTTAGGGGTTCCATTGCTTTCAAAAATCTCTCAGGAAGATAAGTAATGTCTAGGATAAAATTTTTAGATCATCTAGCTCTCTTTGATTGGCTTATTTTTAATGATCCCTGCATCATTCTGACATAAATGGAGATCCTGGCACTTTCACTGCTTAGAGCCTATAAAGTGTGCATAAGTTTTCTGATTTTCAATAAAAGATGCATTTTAGGAATTTCACTGTTTAATCTCTGCATAAGACAGGAAAAAAGGAGAGTCTATATCTCTCTGTAAAGCTCTAACTCTTAATCAGTGTAGATATCAACATCAATAGCTGTAGAGAATCTCTTGTCTTCTTTGAGTCAGTCAAAGTATAATTTTTGGCTTTCCAGTAAAAAAGACTGAGTCAGTCCTGCTGCTGACAGACCTCTCCTGACAGTGTACCAGCAGGCAGTATACTCTGGCTCTGTGTTGTACAGGAGCATCTCTGTCTTCACTGAAAAATACAGATTGATATGGGATAGTGGAAAACAGGCTTGGGCTTCTGTGAGCAAGGCTCTGGAAGAACGTCTGTTTCAAGTGCAGCTTCACACCTAGTCATCAAGAAACAACACATCACAACTAATCTTCTGCCTCTCTCTTGTCTCCAGCAGGCCCTGCTCTTTGCAAGTAATTAGAGACCTGTGTCATCATGGGATTTTAACCTGTGCTGTCTTAGAATTGTGACACTTAGAACAGATCCAGTTTTGCCACAGAAAATGATCCACCTCCTTATAGCTATTAAATTCACAGAAAGTGGTCATCTGAGCCGCACATTAACACAGTTATAAGATGTTTAAACATTAAAACACAGATTGGATTGTTTTAAATATAAATTCTACCTTTGACTCTGATTTTTTGTGAAACAGTAGAAATCTACTCTATCTTTTAACTTATTTTAAGTGGGATGGTTAGGTTACTGAGTGTTCAGGGTTATCAGTATTTCTCAAGTTAAAAAATGATAGACGCAACCAAACTGCCCTGAAAATTCATTGCAAATCTCTGAAATCCATTTTATATATCCTGAGGAGAATTTTACCCAATGTGTTTGAAATTAAATTGAAAAGAACACTGCTTTCTCAAATTATAAAGTTCTGTATGTAGGCTTATTGCATTACAATTTCAAGCTTTTAAGCAGATAATTTTAGTTTGCATGGCAAAGAACAATTTACATCTTTCCCAGATTACAATCTTTTTATCCCAGAAAATGATTTAATATCCAAAGTACACTGTCAGTCATATGTAACTGTCTAGTCATATTATTTATGTGTGCTTCAGAACACTTCTACACGTCAAAGCACTGCAGTAAAGTCTAGGACAGAAAGTTTCATTGAATGTGAACAAATGGTTCTTAGCTGTGTTCAAATATTAATCCCAAAACTGTTTGATTTAATAACTAAGTTGACATAAAATGACCTTTTTTTTTTTTCTTTCACGTGATTTATTACTCTTCCAATCACAAACCTAACACTGCCAAGTCCAGCACAAATCTATGTCCCTAAGCACATCTTTGGTAGAGAATTTGTGAAAGGAAATACGAAATCAATCGAACTGCTTGTGAAGTAACATGTTCATGAGCATGAAAAAGACCGTATTTAGAGTCACTGTGACATTCACAAAAGTGATTTTTTTTTTTAAGTATGAGTGGGCTTTCATTGCACTAGAATTTCATCCAATTCTGTCATTGGTCTAGGTTGCCTTTGGAAAATTCACCAAATTTTTAAAAGATTTTTACGCTTTCCTACAAAATAGAAAATTATTTGTATTCAATTGTTCTGCTCAGTCTATTGGCTTGTGGACTTTTATTCTGTTGTCACTGAGGAAACAACCATGAGACCTCTGACTAGTGATGTTTCCCAGAGGTCAGTACTGTATTTGGTCTTGTTCAACATATTTATCAGTGACCCAGATGAGGAGACAAAGTGTATCTTCACAAATTTGCTGGGAGGAGTGGGTGACACACCAGAGGGCTGTGCTGCTACTGAAAGTGACCTCGACAGGCTGTAGAATAGGGCCATGAGAGGGCAATTAAATTGTCTGGTGGCCTGGAGCATCTCTCTTATAGAGGAAAGGTTGAGAACTCAGATTGTTTAGCCTTGAGAAACAAAAAAATCAGGAAGCCTGATCCACATCTATAAATACCTGAGGGGTGGCTGTAAGGAGGATGGTGCCCAGGATAGGACAAAAAGCACTAGGCACAAGCTGGAACACAAGAAATTTCACTCAGAAATAAAGAAAAACTTATTTGCAGTGCAAGCCACAAAGCACTGGAACAAGCTTCCTTCCAACTCCAACTGTTCTGTGATGCTGAGCTGGAGAGAGCTCTCCGAGTATCTAGCTGAAAGTCAGTAAATGCACCAAAAGCCATTTGGAAGGAGTCTCTTCTTCTGAAACCATTTATTTATAGTTGGGCTAATGCTAGCATATGTTGGCAAATGGTACAGCTGGCTAATGTAACCAAGAATCCTGTAGCTTTAACCTTCCAGGGGCTCTTCCTTCTAATTCTGTTACCTCACTGGACCCTCCAATACAACATTATTACCCACACCAAGCAGACCAATGTTTTTAGTAACAAGCTGAGGAACTGCCAAGAAAAGAGACTTAGCATTTTCTCTTTTTCCTCCCACCCTGTATGTGTATATTTTGTGAAGCAAGTTCTATTAATCTGTTGATGATAATAAGAAGTGAGGAAGAAAACCACCCATTCTCCTTATATGGCTGTGGATGATGGGGGTACATTATGCATTATATTTCTATATTTTCACATGTTGCTTAACTAAGACAAACAGACTAATACAAATCACAGCTAGTAAGGAAGATTTGTAGTAATAAACCAACAAATATTGTGAAAAGTATGGTCCAAAATAAACATTTGTTTATGCTTAGTGCATGTAGTTTACCTGTAATTCAACTCACATATTAGTTTGTAAACAAAAAACTTGGAAGGCTGAATACTATGGTAGTTATCCTGCCTTGGACTACTGCAAATCATTATTTTATGGCAAATATCAAATCTGCCATTTTTGTTGAGATAAGTTTGCCAAGTGTCTGATATAAATAGCAACAGTAGCTCTTTTAGCTTGAGCCAATATCTCAAAGTTTAAAATAGCTAAATTGGGAGGGTGCCCAATTATAGAGCTTTTTTAAAAACAGGAGACAATGCCAGGCTGATATTCATGGATAGGTGATCATTTCCTTCTGGAAGTTCTAAGTCAGAGACCTAGGGTTTGTTGATTTAAGTAGAACTGCAGTGATATATGCCAGCTGCTGATCTGGGACAGTAACTTTACATTGTTATGCAAAATTTTCTTACAGGTTACTTCATAAAAAGTACAGATTTAAAGCATGGTGTAAGGCAAGGCTGAGAGTTGATGATTAGAGGAGGTAAAAAGGAAAGTATGACTAAACTGAACGTAATACACCTTATTTAAGGAGTATGGAAAGGGTAACATTTTCACCTGTGCCATTTTGGGCAGCTGTCATTGTAATAACCTGTTAGGCTCCTTCAAACTCTTTATTTTTTAACCTTATTTTTATCATCTAGTTCTGACATTCATCATGACACTGTTAAGCACTCCCTAAATTGTTCACTGGGTTCAAGTTGCTCTTTCAGCCCTCCATGTGTGACAATAACTTGTGGTGACTTTCCTAATGTGTTTTTACAATATTTTAACATTTATTTTTAAAATATATAAATGTCTATCAATAATTGTTAGCAAACAAAACCATTAAGAATCAGCTCATTATTAAAAAAGCAACTGAAATAGAAAGCCTGCCCTGTGGCCAAGCATTTTCAGTAGAGAAGAGTCTGACCTGATAGCAGTTATGGTGGTATCTGCATTATAATTAAGTGTTGTAGGTTTTTGGACTAAAATTTTCTGTGTAAAATTATAATGGATTAAAAATTCTAAGTCCTGTAGTAGGACTTATTCTCAGGGGTAAGTAAGATTTCACCTCTGATTTACTAGCTTCTCTTGCTGAACACTCTCTAGCATTGCTTCATGTTGCTATATGAGTGGTACTAACGTTGTGTTCTTGAGCTACTGAATCATGGTCAAACTTCATGGCTGTTCAGCTCAGTCCCAAGGAGATACTTGCATATATTTGCCTCAGCTTATCTTTATGTGTTAGAATGTTCTGGTTTGCTACCCTAAGCTTTACACATCTGGTTTTGCTTCTAAAGCAGGGATTGTATTTGCTTTCAGGACTTTCCATGTGGCTACACTTAACTTAACATTCCCCCCCCCATTTTCTTTCTTTTGTCTTTCCAGATTGCCTTTGTTCTTTACAAAACACTCCCACTGCATTAAAAGGTTGATGTGTTTATCAAGTGTCACTGGAGCATTCAAACGTTTCTTACTGTGAAGTATCCTGTTATTGCAGTATCAAGCAATTTAGATCAACATGATAAATGACAGCAGGTTGGCTCGATTAAGGTTAATGACTTGATGATTTACAAGTGAAGATATATTAGAATCTAAATTATTGCATTAATTGTCCCATTACAAAATGTGAACTTTGGATATACTGTTTTGGAATGCCCTGGAGAGGTGCCATTACTGCTATATTAATCGTGACATGCATCTATTTCAGATGTGCTAACAATCCAGAAAAAAATAAGTAACTTAAAGGTTACTGTCTCCTGTCAGCAGGCAGTGGCCAACAGCAGACTGAAAATTGCCTCAGATGAAAAACAGAGTAGGCCAATGGAGAAATTGAATTTAATATGACAAGTGTAGAGTCTTATATCTGGGCAACAACCCCAGGTACTAGTATAGGCTGAGGACTGACCTGTTGGAGAGGAGTGCAGGAGAAAGGAACCTGGGGGTTCTGGTGGAAAGCACGATGACCATCAGCCAGCAATGCACCCTCGTGGCCAAGAAGGCCAATGGCATCCTGGGGTGGATCAGAAAAGGGGTGGTTGGTGGATCACCAGAGCTTCTCCTTTCCCTCTGCTCTGCCCTGGTGAGAAAACATCTGGAATATTGTGTCCACTTCTGGGGCCCCCAGTTCCAGAAGGACACAGAGCTGCTGGAGGGAGTCCAGCACAGAGCAATGAAGATGATGAAGGAAGTGAAAGACCTCCCTTATGAGGAAAGGCTGAGGGAGGTGGTTCTCTTGAGCTTGGAGGAGACTGGGGAGTGACCTCATTAATGTCTATAAATATGTGAAGTCTGGGTGTCAGGAGGATGAAGCCAGGCTCTTCTCAATGTCATCTAATGATAGGACAAGGGGCAACAGGTGTGGGCTGGAACACAGGAGGTTCCATCTAAATATTGGAAGGAACTTCTTCACAGTGAGGGTGATGGATCATGAGAACAGGCTGCCCAGGGAGGTTGTGGAGTCTTCTTCTCTGGAGATCTTTAAAACTCACCTGGATATTTTCCTGTGCAACTTGATGTAGGTGATCCTGCTGACTTACGGAAAAAACCCAAGAACCCTGGTTAG